>JARVGS010000614.1:253477-264328 GCA_031762315.1 Hypsolebias antenori
CCCCGGCACTTTGCGGGTCCAAACGTTGATCCCCCGGTCTCCGTCTACCCCTGTTGTTGTCTCTGTGCTAGCTTCCTTGCTTCGGGCTCGCCCGGCTGGGTCCTTCATTAACTTTCTCCTCCCCGGTCTTCCCTGGGTTTTTACGGAGGTTTCCCGCTCCCTCTCCGCCTCCCTGGTTTGCCCCAACCCGCGTTCGGCGCTCGAGGAACCGGACGTCGTGGCCCGACTCCTCGCTAATGAGGTGTCTAAGGGCTTCATGTTCAGCCCTTTCGCATCTCCCCTTTTCCCTCTTTTGTGTCAGTCCCCTGGGTGTGGCCACTCGGCAGTTTTCCAGTTTATACGCTTAGTCCTCTATCTGTCCGCCCCCATTCTGGCCCGCACCCTATTGTTGCCTCCCTCATTCCGAAAGCACCATGACAGCAGCATGGTTTGTCAGATGTCATTGGGCAGCCTTGGCCTTAAGCGGCCTTCCTCTTCTCCGTTACTCCCAACATTCGTTTAAGATTGGAGCAGCTACTTCGGCGGCTGTTCTGGGCGTTCATGGGCCATCTCTCCAACAGCTCGGCCTTTTGGTCTTTGGCAGCCTACTCCTCCTACATCCGCCCAGACCTTCAATCAGTGCTCGCTGCTCAGCGCTCTCTCAGCTTTTAGGTGAGCTCTCGTGTCAATTACTGGTGGTGGAGTCCTTCTGTGCTGACTGTCGCCGCCTTCCTTCTGCCGGCCTGACCGGGCTCGCTCCCTTTTCCCTTCTCCAGCTGCCCATGCGGGCTCTCACCCCTTTTCCTCTCGCTCCCTGGCAGCCCATGCGGGCTCACTCCTCTGCGGCCTATGATGACTTGGCCCACTCCCCGCGTCCCTCTCCTCCAGCTGCCCATGCGGGCTCTCACCCCCTTTTTTCTCTTGCTCCCTGGCAGCCCATGCAGGCTCACTCCTCTGCGGCCCATGATGACTCGGCCCACTCCCCCTGTCTCTCCTCTCTGGCAGCCCATGTGGGCTCTTTCCTCTGCGGCCCATGATTGCTCAGCTCGCTCACCCGTTCTCTTCTCCAACAGCCTATGCGGGCTCCTTTCCCCTTTCTCTCGATCTATGGCAGCCCATGTGGGCTCACTCCCCTGCAGCCTATGTTGACTCGGCTCACGCCCCTATCTCTCCTCTCATGCAGTCCATGCGGGCTCACTCCTTGGCAGTCTCTCTCCTCTCTCTCGCCCCTCTGGCAGCCCTCCGGCAGCCCTCCTTCCGAGCTCCCTCTTCTTCTTCCGGCTGGACCCTCGCCAGATCGGCCCCGGCTCCTTTAGGGGGGAGGATTTCTATAATCCATCTCCCCACGCCTGACACGCATGCTCACAGCGGTTCGGCATGCATGTCCTCGCCGGGGCCCGAGTGCCAAAGAACTCATCAATAAAACACTAATTGTCTTCCTGTCTCTTTGTATGAGTCTCTCCAGGTTGAAATGAAGACTAGCCATAAATTCAACATGGCAGACTCACCCAGCTGCAGCTCATCGCTCATCAGCCAGCCGATCCAGATATAAGGCCCTCCGTCCTGGGCTCTCCCTGTTTGCCAGCCACGCCGCATCCCACCACCTCCCCGTCTCCACACGGTGTCATGTGGTCTTCGGGTCTCCTCTCCTTCGCCCTGACTCCACCGCCAGGTTCGGGTCCCAGGGGGGAGGATTACCATAATCCACATCCCTACGCCTGACACGCATGCTCACAGCAGTTCGGCATGCATGTCCCCGACAGGGCCTGAGCGCCAAAGATCTCTCATCAATAAAACACTCTAATTGTCTTCCTGTCTCTTTGTGTGAGTCTCTCCAGGCTGAATTTTATAGTAGTGGTCAGGCTACAAGCCCAATCAACTTTGTTATTCAGGTACTTGGTTGCTATTTAAAAAACAAAAAACAAATAGAACAATTATATAATGTGCAGAAATGAAGACTTCATCCCAGATCTAAGGTAAACTGGAGCAGATCTGAACTGCTGGCATGGAGGACAAGGTGGAGCTTTCTCATGCAGAGAACATCAGAAATAGCTTTATCATAGGTGTACTGTTTTTTTTTTTGTTGTTGTTTTTTGTTTGTTTTTTTAAACATGCGTAACATTATAAAACAGTTGACATGGCTATATTGATCATTGTATAGACTTTTTTTTTCTAACAAATGTGTTTACAGCCTCGTTTCACTGTAATGACAAATGCATCGGAAACATCTAAAAATGCTTTAATAAAACACAGTCAGTGAAATAATCAATAATCAGTTAAGTAATCAGTTCGTTACTGCTCAATAATTACTAAAAGACGCCGGACAAAGTAAGAAAAGTCATTTTTTGTGTTATGTTGCACCAGTAGCTGCTCAAACTGACTGACAGAGATGAGCTGTTTGGAACTATTGAGAGCTGCATGAACCACGTGACCATCTACCGGCGAGTTCAAAGAGTGTTGCAACTCTCTCTCTATGGCTCTGGGTGTACCAACACAGCATGTGAGAAAGATCAGTTCCTCTCATACACTCATTGTAAGCAGGGATGAGTGATGAGCATGGGACAGCGATCCTTGTACTGGACTCCTTGATCCACCAGTTGACAGCTGACAGAAGCATGCTCCTACAGGTTGCTCAGAAGGTTGACACATTTGTTGTCAAACCATTTTACTGCAGTCACCCCTTCAGCAGACCTGTAATCATAGGCTCCACGGCCCTTTTTCATTAGTTCTTTGTACGTCATCAAAGGAGCTCCACCAGCGCGGTATAGTCATTCGGTACCGATGCACTGACTTGACACCCAAAGATTTGTTCAAGATTTGGACCAAGCTTAAAGAAGTTGTCACAAATAGTATTTTAAATAGTACTGACATTATTTTACATGTTTTTCTTGGTTTTTATCATAGTAACTTAGATCAACTTATAAAGCATCAAAAGTAAGGAGTATGAAAATTCCTTTAGCATATTCAGGATGTACTAATACATAAAGATTTATATTTACAGAAACAGATCAACTAGATGGTATGAGTAGATGATTTTATAGCAAGTTGTCATTTTCAGTTACATTAGCTTAAATTTGCTACCACTACACCATTTGGTAGTGTGTTTAAAAAAAAAACATAATTTGAGGTTTTGTGCTGCATCAAGGGTCTTGAATCTGTTTAGTAAGGCCTTTATCATCAAAATATGTTAAAAAAAAAGTATGCATTTGTTTCAAAGTTTATCTAAAGATGCCATGCTTGATTTTTTTTTAACCTCCTGGTTAGAGGGAGTGACAAACCTACCATTAACTGTCCCAGCGCCATCTGGTGGATCCTTTTAGCATTACACACTTTGACCAAGATGGCTGCTTGAGTTAGGTTCTCCCTTCTTTTAATTTTTTAGTGACTCAAAATGTGATCAACCATTTGGTTGACCAGGCGGTTTTCAGATGGTTGTCATAACTTTTCAACGCAACTCTTTCCATTTTGTAGATTTTGAGCTAAAATTTTATGTGGCAATAAGTTATTAACATTACAGTGTAACATCTCACCATTTGTATGAATTTGCACTGTTATCTTTTTAAGCTTGACAAAAAACAGCTACTTCATCCTTTTCCAAACATGATCTTAGTACCAAGCTCTTGAATATAAGGTGACGGATGACATGCATCCCTTCAAGCAATGCTAGGCCTTTAAAATAGATGCATCACAAATGTAAATTGATTATAAGACTCTAGCATTAGTTTTACAAACAATATTCATTTAGAGTGCAGAAATCAACAGATCTTCGATCCTTTGTCTTTATGAGTTGATTGTCATTCTTTGTCAAACTGAGCGATTTGCAGCTCCTCACGAAGCAGACATGGTTCTGTTCCACACTTCATCAGGAGTTTCAGCAGCCATAAAACTGTCCGACTTATGCATGTGACAGCTTTGTAACTAGAGAAACACTGGCAGACACTTGACTTTACCTCTATTATAATACTGTATATGTTATACTCAACTTAAATTTAAATTTGACCAAACATGCAGAAAACTAGCTTTTAGGCTTAGTAAACTTGAAACATGTGACTCATGCAGCACTTTACTTAAGAAAAATCTGCTTGAAATAATTTATTCAAAACAAGGTCAAGCTGAACTTTATTTTCATCAACAACTCTGAACATTATAAAAATAAATAGATGATTTACAGTCAGTGGATCGTTATACAAACTGTTATCAAAATGATGCATCAGTCCAAAAAGAAATTCAAACACATGCATGAACACCATTCCATGAACGGATACATGTTCTGAATATTTGTTGCTAATATTTGCAAATAACTTTTTTTTAAACAACAGAACCAGTTGATATAAAATAAAATAAAAAACAAATCACCATTTCAGCGCAGAAAGCAGTACAAGTTCAATATGCTTCTTTTAGACCCGCTTCAATAATGGCTTGACTAAAAGATGATTCATTGACAGTCCTCCTGATCCAGTCTGTGCTTTTCAATGTAGCGCCTGGAAAAAAACATCAACAGAAAACCAGTTACTGTACTTTCATGATTTTAGTGAATTCAACTGTATCTTCATTGATTACTATCAGTCCTCTTGTTGATAAATGTGTGCTGCAGCTGTTTCACACAACACTGTACTTGTACTGGTACAATGGCAATAAAAAACTTCTCATCTATAGTCTTATTTTTGACATGGTGCATGTAAACATATAAACCTGCAGTTGAACATAAAATCTCATGTTGTTTTAAAACTTCATAAAATTTCATTTAGCCATACATTGTTTGGTGCTCAGTTTCTGTATTGTCTGCAGTGATTGGTTTTGGTCACTAGGAGGCAGAAGCAGATCAGTTCTCACCAGACAAAACTGACATACATTTTGCATCACATTTTAAACTTTGCATTCTTTAAAAATTAAAACCTCTCTTTTTATAACTTCACTGACACACTATGATAAAACTGTGACAGCCTTATCTATTTGTTTTTACACTCAGCAGGAAGCAGAAGGAGAATGATCTGAAGCGTTCAGTCAATCAGCCAGTTACTGATGAAGCATAATAACAATGAGCACTTTTACCACTGGGCCTTTTCACGCTAATAGAAACTGGAGTTTGGATCAAACCAGCAGAGTTCACATTTGTGAATTACTTCATCGATATAAACCCAATAACTGATGAAGCTTGAACTGAATCAGCGCTGAGCAACATATATTTGAAGAACAGGTATTTAAATAACTTTTAGGACAAACAAGCTTTACATGAATACTGAAGCCTGCACAACTGTAAGACAACATGTGGCACGATTTACTGTTCTCTAAAAGTATTTATTAAAACAGAAACAAAACCTCAAGAATTAAATTACTTGCAGTAATTATACAAAATCATATAGTAGAATTTCTTGCCATTGTTGCTTTTCAAAATATTTCTTCTAATATCTCACCTGCGTGCAAAATTATACAACGCTTCCTTTCTTTGTTGGAGAGACAAATGTCTGTCAACTGGGTATTTTCCAAAGGTTTTGGCAGCAGGCTATGGATACAAAGAAAACAGTAATTTAATCAAAATACAAAAACATTTAGTAAAAAATATGCATCAATAAGCTTATGACCACCATGAAGCTCGTTGTTTTATAAGGCAGAATTTTGCTCTCATGATGTCAGATGAGCAACAAAACAAGTCCATGTGGTGAAAGAGATGCTGCAGGTCAGACCCACGTCCTGAAGACAAACTTTAAGCCATCAGCATGGTGATGAAGATGAGCTGACATGCAGATCTGACCTGTGGCAACTCTTTAACACTTTAAGGATCCAGTGACTTAAAGTTCTTTAAATTAAAATGATAAACCACCAGATAGGGCTGGGTGATATCCCAATATTTTTTAAAATATTGAGATACTAATTTTGGTCCATATTGCCCAGCCCTACCCCCAGATAATTGTAGAGTGGCTAAAACAACAAAGCCAAGTAAGAGAAGAAATGAAAGCAGCTCAACTGTTGGAGCTCTGAGCTGAAGTGAGGCTGAGTCTCAAACCTTTAAGGTTGAAGCAGAAACTGAAGAAAAGCTCATCTTAGAGGCTCCAAAGGTTGACATCCCACTGGCTTCCATCGGAGCGTCCTCCTTGTTCTCCAGCAGATTTGTTATGGTCGTGTCCACACAGTTGGTTTTAGCTGAACACAGTAAAAAGACAACTTCAGGTGAATAGCAAAATAAACCAGGATTTTTTTAAATAGAACATTGTACAACTAGGAAAACAACAGAAAAAGACAGATGGAAAACAAAATGTAACAACTAACATTATTTAGATCTTCTTTTATTTCTAAGATTTTAGATACAAAATGTAAAACAATAAAACAGCTGGTCCTGAGCAGAGGATCACAGTGAGATGAATGACTTGGCTGGTTTTTGGCATCATAAAGGAAGTTGACTTGAGCCTAGTGCAGATCACCAGAGCTGCATTAAACAGGCTCCAGAGCATCAATACATAAAACACTGCCTGATATTTTTAATGTTGATTTCCAACACAAATAAATACAAATATCTGACTAACATCATGCTTGTAGTCTCACACAGAAGAGCTGATGCCGATGCTTCATATCGTAAACATTTAAGAATTTTTTAATTAAATAAATACACAAATAATAAATAAATAAATAAATAAATGTTAGCTTAAAAATAACATTTGAAAACCACCACCATTTTCAAGGCCATTGTTTTGCATTTACACAATCAAATATTGACATTTGATAGCTAAACTGACTTACAATTATCTTTGCTTTTGCATTTTTAAATATTTAATAATGAGCGGTGGGTGATCACCCACCTCTCACAGTCTCTCTCTCTCTCTGATAGATGTTAATGAACTTTCAAGAAAGCAATCATCAGATGAACATTTACAAGTGATATTGAAGTCAGTCTAATTGCAGATGGTCACAGCTAACTGACCGTAGTCATTTTACACATGGATACATTTAGATGTGGTAGTAGCTGGGCTATGTGAACTACTTGAGCAGAGTCAACTGACCACTTCCCCTAAAACTTTGTTAACATAAATAAATAAATAAATAAATAAGCAAGGTGGTGGGCGATATGCATTCCTTCAACTATATGCATTCCTTCAAGGAATGCATATAGTTGATGCATAACCAATGAATTTATGTCCTTTTTCTACTTTATTTTTGTTATTTTAATATACAATCAAGAAACAAGTCAAACAACGCACAAAAAATATATGAGGAAAAAAAATCAAGACATCCTTTAAGAACTACACATAACGCTGTCAAACTTTATCTAGCCATTGTTTGAATTGTGGATCTTGAATAAATATTTATTATATGCTGGCCACTGTATCAAACATAATTCTCTCTCTAATTTGTAATTCCAGATTATTTACAGCCATTTTTCCAGTGAGAAACATGTAACATGTTTAAGTGTATCTTGATAGTCTCTGTATCTCCAGTGATACTCCGTGATTCTCTTCCCTGAACTCTTTGTTCTATATTTTTCCATTTCACTTCATAATTTTTGGCACTTACAGCGAGAAAAATAAGTATTTGAACATCATGCGACTTTGCAAGTTCTCCCACTTAGAAATCATGGAGGGGTCTGAAATGTTCATCTTAGGTGCATGTTGTCCACTGTGAGAGACATAATCTAGAAATCACACAGTATGATTTTTAAATCATTTATTTGTGTGTTACTGCTTCAAATAAGTATTTGAACACCTGTGACGTACCAATGATCCTAAAAAGGTGAGGAATCAGCCCAGAACTACACGGGAGGATCTGGTCAATGACCTGAAGAGAGCTGGCACCACTGTTTCCATGGTTACTGTGGGTAACACACTAAGACATCATAGTTTAAAATCATGCATGGCACGGAAGGATCCCCTGCTTAAATCAGCACACGTCCAGGCCCGTCTTAAGTTTACACATGACTGTTTGGATGATCCAGAGGAGTCATGGGATCAGATGAGACCAAAATAAAACTTTTTTGGTCTTAGTTCCATTTGCCGTGTTTGGAGGACGAAGAATGATGAGTACCATTCCAAAAACACCATCCCTACTGTGAAGCACGGGGGTGGAAGCATCATGCTTTGGGGTGTTTTTCTGCACATGGGACAGGACGACTGCACTGTATCAAGGAGAGGATGACCGGGGCCATGTATTGTGAGATTTTGGGGAACAACTTCCTTCCCTCAGTTAAAGCACTGAAGATTGGTCGTGGCTGGTTCTTCCAACATGACAATGACCTGAAGCCCACAGCCAGGAGAACCAAGGAGTGGCTCTGTAAGAAGCACATCAAGGTTCTGGAGTGTTCTAGCCAGTCTCCAGACCTAAACCCTATAGAAAATCTTTGGAGGGAGCTCAAACTCTATGTTTCTCAGAAACGGTCCAGAAACCTGTCTGATCTAGAGAAGATCTGTGGAGGAATGGTCCAAAATCCTGCTGCTGCAGTTTGTACACACCTGGTGAAAAACTACTGGAAACCTTTGACCTCTGTAACTGCAAACAAAGACTACTGTGCCAAATATTAACATTGATATTCACTGGTGTTCAAGTACTTATTTGCAGCAGTAACACACAAATAAATTACTAAAAAGTCATCCATTGTGATTTCCAGATTTTTTTTATTTTTTTTTATTTTTTTTAGATTATGTCTCTCACAGTGGACAATATGCACCTAAGATGAACATTTCAGACCCCTCCATGATTTCTAAGTGGGAGAACTTGCAGAGTCGCAGGATGTACAATTACTTATTTTCCTCTCTGTATAAATATTATGGGAGTTATTTGAGCAGATGATAATAGGCTCTAAAGTCAGGTTCTTTCTCTTTTTTTAATTGTAACATTTCAAATTTTATTCTGGGATTTTTACCATTCCATATGAATCTAGATATCACCTGGTTCCACAATTTAAACTGTTTGTCTGGGATTTCTATAGGTAATGCTAAAAATAGATAACCGTAGCCTCGGTAACTTGTTCATTTTAATTTCAATTCTAGAACTGAGATCTAGAGTCAGGATATTCCACATTCTAATATCCATCCTAATGTCTTGATCCACCTTAATAAAGTCAGCTTTATATAGTTTGTCTATTTTTTTAAGTTTATCCCTAAATATGACATAGTATTAGAGCTCCAATTCAAATTGTAATTAGCACATAAAGTTTCAGATGGTGTATAATTGAATGTCAAAACCTGAGTCTTTGGCAGATTTAATTTATATCCTGAGTAGAAGCTGAACATTTCTAATTGCTTGATCAGACATGGCAGTGACTTTTCTGGCTCTGTCAAATAACAAATTACATCATCAGCAAACAAACCTATTATATGAGACTCATCATATATATATATCTATACCCTTATATTGCCTTATCTGCTGTGCCAGTGGTTCAATATAAATTACAAATAATGTTGGTGATAAACTACAGCCCTGATGCATGGAGCGCACTAGTTTTATACTCTCAGTTAGAGTTCCATTAACCTTGATTCTGGCCGGACGTGATTGGTACAAGGTCCTCACCCACTGTACCGCTTTTTCATTCAAACCAAATTTTTTAAGTGCTTTATATAAAAAGTTCCAGCCTACGCTGTCAAAAGCTTTCTCTGCATCGAGACTGACTAAAATAGCTTTAGTTTTATTATTTTGAATACTGTCCATAATGTGAAGTGCCCTCCTAATATTATCTTGCGTTTGACGACCTCTAATAAATCATGTTTGGTCCTCATCAATAATATCGCCAATAAATTGCTCAAATCGTTTTGCTAAAATTGAGGTATAAAATTTATAGTCCACATTCAAAACAGATATTTGTCTATAATCCGAACATGTCTCGCTTCCCTTCTTTTTTGGAATAATTGTTATAGTTGCTTCTCTCCAAGATGGCGGAAGCACTGCATGTTCCAATGTATAATTAAATGATTTTTCTAATAACGGTAAGAGGTCTTCACTAAAAGATTTGTACCACTCCGATGATAATCCATCACTTCCTGATGTTTAACTGTTTTTAACCTATTTATTGACTTTTCTATTTCTAGTCTTGTTATGTGGGAAATTAGAAGTTTATTTTGTATTTGTCCAATTGAAGGCAGATCTAATGTCTCCAAAAAAGCTTCTATGTGTTCATCATCAGCAGAAGGTGGTTGATTATACAATCGTTCATAGTATGTCCTAAACATGTCCTCAACAATTAATGGGTCATATATCATCTGATTTGTCTCATCATCCTTTAATTTGTAAATGGTTCTGTCAGCCTGTCCCTTTTTAAGCTTTTTAGCTAACAGTTTTGTTCCTTTAGGCTTCATGATAGGATTGTCTAATAAATTTTGATTTCTTTTCAATTTCATATATTAATATTTTATCAGTGTTGTTTCTTAGTTCTTTTATTTTTTTGTATCAGGTTAGGATTTTGGTTTAATTTGTGTTGCTTTTCTAATGCTATTAGTTGTGTTCTCTCTTTTTCATAGGCTTCTACTTTGGATTTTTTAAAGGCCACAGTTTATATCAATTGACCTTTTATTACTGCCTTAAGTGCATCCTATAAAATCACAGGGTTTACCTGCCCATTACCATTCTCTTCTATAGAAGGTTTTATATCATTGGTAATCCCAGCTTTGATAATTTTGTGGTTCAGCAAACCCACATTTAGTTGCCACGTTGTGTTATGTTTTCTTGAAGATAGATTTAGTTTTAATAATAAGGTAGAATGATCAGATATACTTGTTTCTTCTAGTTTACAATATTTTACCATATATATATATATATATATATATACATACATACATATATACATGTATATATGTATACATACATATATACATACATATATATATATACAGGTAGTCCTCGAGTTACGAACGGGTTCCGGACCTAAGAACCGTTCGTAAATCGATCCGTTCG
>JARVGS010000614.1:1004046-1014486 GCA_031762315.1 Hypsolebias antenori
TGATGCTGGAGCACAGGATGCTCTCCACTGCACACCTGTAGAAGGAGGTGAGGACTGAGCTTCTCAGACCAGCTCATTTCAGCCACCTGAGGAAGTAGAGTCTCTGATGAGCTTTCTGGATCAGGCTGGTGGTGATGTTGCTCCAGCTGAGGTTGTTGTTCAGGTGCACACACAAGTACTTGTAGCTGGAGACCACTTCCACTGCAGATCATCCCATGTTCGGGGGTGGGGATCACTGATTAACAGTACAGGTACTTGCTCCAGGTTTATTCATGTTATTGCTGCTATTAGCTTTGTGTTCATTTTTCCTTTAACAAA
Organism: Hypsolebias antenori; assembly: GCA_031762315.1. Classification (NCBI taxonomy): domain Eukaryota; kingdom Metazoa; phylum Chordata; class Actinopteri; order Cyprinodontiformes; family Rivulidae; genus Hypsolebias; species Hypsolebias antenori. The sequence goes on from JARVGS010000614.1 coordinate 1,004,365, forward strand.
AACTACACCCATCCTCAACACTTGGACTCTTTCCTCTCACTGCTGTTGAGATGGTCACCTTTCCTGTGACTGGTTCTACTGGAGGTTTTTTCCTGTTAAAAGGGAGATTTTTTTACACTGTCAGTAGCAGTTAGGAGGTGGGGGATTCTGTCATCTCCCTTGCTGAGCCAGGAATGCATCGTTACATGACAGTAAATAACTGACATGATGTAACCTGCCAATCAATCCAGTGGGCTTGTCAACAACTGACCAGTCAGCATTTGTAATTTGTCCTGAAGTGAAGCACCTGCAGGAGCTGAACCCCCTTTTCCCCAGACAACATTGTTGGGGTTTTGCATGACTTACACTTTGCAGTCATAGGGATTTCATGAACAATCATCTGAAAAACTGGTTCAATATTGTCAGTAGGGCACATGCAATTCAGACACGTTATCCTGAGTGTTTAGAAAGTGGAATACAGTTGATTCCATTTCCAAAACAGGAGGGGCTGTTTGCCCAGGGCACTAAACAGGCTATGACTGTCCCTGTCCACTGTCATCAACATGCTGCTCAGGACGGAGACTGAATCAATCATAAAGTACTAAATGTGATTGAACTGTGATAATTGGAATTAATTGATTATATTTGGATTTGGATCTGTTCTAAACAAATATGACAATAGTGCTGAATTGGTGTTGTGCAAATAAACTGCACTGAGAAATTAATCATGAGAGACAGCAGATTTCTTTACATATACATTTGTATTTAGTGTACAAAAATGGTCATTTTTACCACACAGATGTGAAGTAATAAAAAAAATAAAACAAACAGATGGAACAATTAAACAAGTTACATTACATACGTACATGGCCAATGCATTGTCATCATACAACTGCTTAGAAGAATTACAGTGGGTCAAAAAACCAGAGAACTTTCATGCAATAACAGTATTATAATTTTTTGCTGTACCTCAGCTACATTATGACAGCTTGGCTAGTCCAGACCACACAACATAATTCAACCATAGAACTGCCAACCAAAACAGCATGAGAGGGAGAGAGACCTGCAGGCTGGGTGTCACTACATGAGGGACACAGACATCCTGCAGGCCTGCAACCAGAAACAAATGCACTTCAGAAAGGTGGAATCTGCACAAAGACAGGCCCCTTTAAATATACAACGTTAGCAACACTTCTAACTTCAACATGAGCATTTCTATTGTCTTTAGTTTGATCTATTTTAAGATTTATATATTCAGGTACATTATGCTTTTAATGCTTTTCTAAGTATTTTTCTATACATCACATAAATCCATTTTTTCTTTCTGTATTAATGCTCGCACAGTTTTGAAAACTCTGTAATACTACAATATGAAATTGTACCAAAAACTGGACATTAAAAAAACTTGGCTTTGAAACGAGATTTTTTTTTTAAATCAACCCAGACTGACAAAAAGAAATGCTGCTTCACTGCTACTGACATGTACAGGTTCTCACACACACCCACACACACACGCACGCACACATGCACGCACGCACACACACAGTACCTCAAAGGGTGGATAAATTAAGACAGAAAATTGTAAGACTCATGCAAGCTCCTTTCTTTTGGAAGGGAGAACTCAGGCAGCAAGGTTGTGTAGCCCCCAATGTTTGGCATGCTCACCTGAAGCACATCCACAGGTGAACCAAGGTACCCACAGACCCTTAGCTAAGATCAGCTGCTAGCACAAGTTTACTCAGTGTCCCTCCCCCAACGCATTATGTTTGATCCATATGTCTTGATAACACTGATTTAGTAAAAATATGTGCAGTGATCGTCTGTTTTCAGCCACATATTACTGCATCTCATTAAGCAATAATCTGTTTCAAATCTGTTGTATATTCAGGGGTTTACCACTTGAAATGAAAAAAAAAAAAAATCAAGTGCAGGTAAAAGTTAGAACTTCTCTCTCAAGGACAAATATTAAAGATTTAATCCTTTTGTCCTACATTCATTAATGGGAGCAGTCGTCCTCCAACGGTAGAGATGGGGGTTCAGTGTCCCATCGGTGCATGAATGTGATCTAAAAGCACTGATTATTCTTTGTAGAGATAGAGTGCTGTATGAATGTGTGTGTGAAGGTAAATGAGGACACAGATTGTGTTGTAAAGAGCTTTGAGTATCTAAATTATATAGAAAAGAGCTGTATAAGTACAGTCCATTTACCATTAAATGCAAAGTGTCATTAGAGTCTCTGACTGTCTAACTTCTGGTTTCTAAATAAGATCCTGTTGCAAAAAGGCTCAAAATTAAATGTTATAATAGATACAACTAAATATCAATAAAGAATAAAAGATATAAACACAGATTCTAAACTAATTAAAGGACCTTATAAATTGATTAGCAAACTGTCAGAGCCTTTACTGTATTCAGACAACATCCTAGTACAACCTCAAGCCAAACAGTTGTGAAAAAAACAAACAAAAAAAAAAACAATAGAATGCACTGATCTGCAAATTTCATAAACATATATTATTCACAATGAAACACAGTAAACACATCAAACGTCTAAACCATTGAAACCAATGAAGATGGACGAAGTATCTCCGTCTTTTTCTGTTGTTCAGAATTGGAGCCAAATCGTTTATTAGGAGCTGCCTTCTTGTATTTTTGGAGATACAACAGAAAAGTCCTGCATATACACAGCCTCCCAATCATAGGCGTCTCAACAGTTATATATGAAGTGGACATGTCCTCCTCACTTTTAAAAAATATTTGTTTGGGCACCCCACATTTACCATGAAACAGTTCACCAGCGTTGTTTCTATTTCTTCATGAACTAATCCATTCCACTTGATCTATAGAATACTCAAACCACTAAAGGTCCAGTTGCCTAAAACAAGTCACCACACTGCATGCAGTGTTTCTCTGAGGTCAACTGATGGGGCGGGGAGGTGGAGACACCTGTGTTGTGCACTTAGCACCACGTTAGTGTGGGTGGTTGCTGATCGGGGTCATGGGGTCAGGGGGTTAGGATGCATGACAGAAGCAGAGCGCTACATTTGTAGCATCTTAACTATTGCATCTGTCTTGTGTGCCGCTAGCTTAGAATTATGTTAGTGCCGGCAGCTGTCAAATGGTGTGTGTGTGCGTGTGTGTGTGTGTGTGTGGGGGGGGGGGCATTGTGCCATGCTCTCATAGTTATTGAATCAAGTGTTTACTTATGTAGGTAAACTGAGATGTTTAACAATCTGTTAAAATACACCAGAATGCAAGAAATACATCTACTTTATTTAAAAAAAAATTCTGGGGGGGGATCCCCCCCACACCACTGGGACGCCCCCCCCCCCCCCCTCCACCACATTACAAATGCTTTCAACGCCAACGTTCCAATGCTCTAACATGCTGTCAGACCTGTCAGTCATAGTGCAGCATGACATGTTCCTTTAAGTCTCAGATAAACGTAAGGAGGAAAACGGGACGTTGAACATACAGCAGCAAGGTAAGCGCTTCGTGGATCATCAAAAGTCAACACCTGAAAAAATGATCTGAAGTTTAGTTTGTTTTGTAATCTGAAAAAAGTCCCCCTTTACACTGAGAGACTAGACTGATTACTGAGACATAAAAACATAGGGACAGGCAACAAAAACCTGCAAAGGTAACTATTAAGAAACATTTTGCCACTCAGTAATTAGCAACATTTGAGCTGGGTGTAAAAGGAGCGAGGACGTAGAAATGGGGAGAGCTTTAACGATCTGCAATTAAAACATCTCATCAGTTGAAAACTTCTGATGCATCTTGAAACAAAAACCTGGCAATGAGTCCCCAGGACTGTTGAACTGCTAGAAAAGCTGCATGTCTCTGTTTTTATGTGTTGCTGCTGTCAAACGCTAAATCAAATAATTTCCCACTAAAATTGCAGTTTAATAGTTTCAACATTTGATCTATTTAAAATGTTTCATTGTGAATATACATCACATGGGTTTATGAGATTCACAAATCATTTCATTGTTTTTATTCACATTGTACTCAATGCCCTACCTTAAAAAAAACAAAAAAAAAAACAACTAAGGTTATATTTGTTGGCTCCACTCAATGACAGGTTCATTTGGAGTTATTTAAATGTAGTTTAGGAGCCAAAAATTAATAAACAATAACTTCCTGTTTAGTGAATAACTTATTAAATGGTCTAATCCTGACATCTTGACGAGTTCATTATTGACCTATTTAGAAAAAATGTTAGTAACGCCCAACACTGTTACAGCTACGGTTGTTTTAACTTGCTGATCTTAGATAAGAAGCTGAGAGTAGCTTCACGTCTAGAAGCCTATTCACAGTTGACGCTCTATCTAAACACCACTGCATTAACTGAAGCAAGCACGGAGATGAGTTCTGAGAAGCTCTGCAGTCCTTCTGGCAACAAACTGGTTTCATGGGTACAAAGCCAACCAGTGTCTTTCACAGAGAACCTATTACATTATTCAGTAAAGTTAGAAAATGTTTTAAATATCCATCTTATCACCACTGTGGTTTTGCAAAAACATCAATATTAAGTAATTACAGAATTGCACACTCGCTCTCACTAATGTTCTGTCTCATCCGCTCAAGAGAAATAGTGGTTATTGTTTATGGTGATGCAGTGTTTTGTTACAGCGGTGTCTTCTCTCAGAACATGGTGCATCTCTTCCCCCTCTTCTTCACTGGTGGGGGGCAGAGCACAGCTCGGATGGCCTCGTCAAATACAGTCTTCAGCCCTCGCTGGGTCAACGCAGAGCACTCCAAGTACTTCACAGCACCTGGGGACCAAGAGATACTACGATGACAGAAGTTCTCTGTGACAGCTCTGACTAATCGTCATCTTGACATTTAGGTCAAACTGAAACTATTTTCTCAAACTGAGGTTATGAAAAGCACTTCTGAATTGAGATTGAGGGCTACAGTCCTGAATGCTCAGCGTTAATGATGCCATTTATAAGAAGTTAAAGGCCAAACATTCCTTGAAGGAATGCCCACTATTATCTAGCCAGAGTTTTAAACAAAGATCATCTTTAACAAGCGATACGCCAATGTCCCCCATCGCTGAGGGATTGGAAAAGTGAATGTTTGTCGTTTTCAAGACTATTTGAGTCTTGGACTGAAACTGAACAGTGAATGTAAGTAAACCTAAATGTTTGTAAGATATTAAAGTGGGTAGGAGTTACACTGTGGAGGAGAATAGAGGTAGATGTTCTTTGCTTGTCCAAGGCAGCACAGTGTGATGGACCCTGGTGGGTGGAGGAAGCTGATTAACCACCACCAGGTGCAATGGTGGAGCTACGGGGTGGCCAGTGGTGGCTTTGGACACACAACCTTTGGCCACCTCAATCCTTTGAGGAAACTATACTCATAAGCAATATAACACCTAGAAAGCATAGTTTTCTCAAATGGTTTGGGGTGGGGTCACACACACATAAAACGTAAACAATGTGTTGTCGTGATCTGTGCTCGTGTTCAAACAGCTGAAGACGTACCTTAGTATAAAATGATTTATTTGACAACAGAGGTTTATAAATATTCAGACATTCAAGGAACAATCAGACTTATATGCATATAAATGGGACATTGAACATACGAACATGTCTCACGAGAGATCTCCTAAAATGTCCGCTGGGCGTGTATGTATCAGTAGTTTTTATAGACTGTCAGGGGCTTGATTCCCCATTGGTTGATGCATATGACTGGCAGCTCGTATGCCTGAGTTGCCATGGCTACGAAGTTCTGCCCCCTGGCTTCAAGGTCAATTTTAGCTGCATTCCAAAGTGATAACAATGTTTTCAGATACTTGGTGGTTTAGAAATGTGGTTCTGTGTTCATGTTTAAATGTTAGTCTATTCTGTTGTTATGCCCACAATTAATATTAAGATTACTTCAGTAATAATTAAATGACTGTTAATTATTATCTACCTTATGTGTGGTTGATGTGTACTTAATAAACCTGTAATCAATAGTATAGTGGAAGAAGTCTGATGTAGTCAGGAGTGACCCTGCCCCCACTTGATATCTCTGTGGAGAGGACGCTGCTGTTGTTTCAGCCTAAGGAGTTTTACTGAGCAGAAACTAATAATGTGTTGCATTCTTCTTATTTAAACTATGATTTGTCTAGAGTTTACTATGTGTCTGAACTACTGTTTATTGTGTGACTTTACAAACTAATGATTGCTTTAACATTATTCATGAATCTATGTGTTTAGTTCTTATGGCCTTGTCATGTGCTTTGCTTCTGCTTAGATAACGAAGAGCACTGTTAGTCAGTGTCTTACCTGCGGTCTGCCACCATTCAAACATGTTTGACTAGATTGTGATTATATGAAATGTGAACTTGTAAAACTATCCTTAGCAATATATTGATCACATGTGAAACATAGAAGTAATCAGTAAACGCTTGCAATGTATATAAGCTTATAAAATATTGTTGAAATGATGACACACACACACAGTTGTATATAAATGTAGCATTTCACATCAGCAGTGTCATTTAAAACAGGTTAATCCGACAGTGTCAAACTTGTCAAGTCAGCACATTGCTTATTTTTGAAGTTTTTCAGCTCACAAGGTCACATATGTACAGGTATGGTGGAAGCCATTTTGGATGTTGATGTGGCAACATTATTTCTAATGGTAACCTTTTTTTTTTTGCCATTTTGATCAAACCTTGAAAAAAAGTCACAGTAGTCCCTCAATACTTCACGGTTCGACTTTCGCGGACTCACTCTTTCTTAGGCTTTCAATGTAAGATTGTACACGACACATGACTTGCTGATTGATAGAAGGTGACCATCACGCTGGCATCTGCCTCACTGAAGCTCCCACAGCAGCGATGGGCAAAGACAGACCCCACCCCCTCCTTTCTTTTTCTGAGGCTGTCAGCCCCCTCGGGATGATTCTCACCCACCGCGTCCGAACCAGGAACTGGAGAGTGGTTCCGCGTGGTTGAGGGAAAATCAAAGTCCTTCCCCGGCACACTGGAGGGGAGGGAGGCTACCCAGAGGGAGAGCCGGCCGAGCTCCTGGCTGGAGGTGAGAGAGCTCCAGGGGTGGGGGCAGACAGAGCTGGTCGAGCCTCAGAAAGAGAAAGGAGGGAGTGGGGTCTGTCTTTCCCCATCGCTGCTATGGGAGCTTCAGTGAGGCGGATCCCACAGTGAGTGGCATGGATTGTTGATTTAAAATAATCCCAATCAGCCTGTCTGCTCTCGTTTGCTGTGCTGAGCGTTTAGAGTTTAGAACATTGTTAAGAACATTGAAGAGTGTGGGAAGGGTTTATAAAGCCTTAATAATTATATAAATACTCAAATAAATACTAAGATAAATATAATGTCCCTACTTCGCAGATTTTCACTTGTCGCTGAGGCATCTGGAACGTCACCCCCACGGTAAGTGAGGGACTACCGTTCGAGCAGAATTGTGTAATACTGAGTTGTGACTCTGAACTACTACTGCATGAAAGCGTAGCTCAGTATCTGTAAAACTGACAGTGTTATAACAGTTTTTATCTTTACCTATATTTATTAGCTGTGGTAGCCATCTTCAATGGACTGTGTTTTATTACAATCTGTGCAGTGGTTTATGAGATATTTTGCTAATAGATAAACATGCTTGACTCCAACAGCTACCTCCAAAGTTTGGAGCAAAGATCTCACACCAGAAGCCCTTGAAGTACATGTTGTGGATGACTCTCAGCGACTACCCAACTCTGGTTCAGTGCCTGTAAAACTGACTTATATAGGTGTTGTGTTTCTAAGCTCAGCTGGCTTTGGTAGCCATCTTGAATAGAGTTGGCTCCAAAGCAAGACCTGACTTCCACTTGTAAAGTTACAACTAATGATTATTTCCTGAAAGTTTCTTTAAAAACGTTTCAGTAGCCCAAACGTTTTCTTATAAACAGACAGAGCTGGCTCCAAATAGTTATGGCAAACGTTCTTACAGTTTGACACTTCTCAGAATAAGCATTAGGGATCAGGCTCAGCTACTACCACAAATCTAAATCTTAGATCATTATCTGTCACACTGAGTTATAGCAAACTTTGTGTATTTTAAGACCAGTTGACTGTGGCAGCCATTTGAACAGGGTTTATTGCAAAAGGCAACCAGTTGTAGATGCAAAGTTAAGGGTTAATTTATGCAATTTACTTTAAAAGCCCTTTAGTGGTGCTTGAGATATTTTGCTGACAGACACAGATAAAATCAGACTGAAAACATGTTTGCATACAGGCACACAGTCTCACCAATCTCTCTGGCCATAGCCAGACCCTGAGGATAGGTGATGGGGGACAGCTTCTTGTCCCGCAGCCTCTCAATGGTGTCCTTGTCATCTCGCAGATCCAGTTTTGTTCCCACCAAGATGATGGGTGTGTTGGGACAATGGTGTCTCACCTCAGGATACCACTTACACACCACACACACAAACAGCACGTATGGATAAACGAATGATGATGTCAGTGGAAGAGGGGAAAAAACATGTTAGATGGTTGCAGAAGAAGAGCATACTGCAACTTTTCCTGTTGCTAACAAGCAGAACTGAAGTTGTGGCTACATTTAAAAAGTTTTTCAATAATCTTAGAACATAAGTACATATTTTTGGCAAAATGACCTCTGATAATATTCCACATCAAGCAATGAGAAGATCCTGTCACACCAGACACAGAGACTCTGCAGGGGGATGCCAGGACCTGGTTTACAGCGTGATTTCATTTGAGAGCATCTCATGATGCTCAGCAGACCAAACCACAGCCGGCCCTCCAGCTTCCTCCACAGAGTGTCAGCACTCCTTCAGGCCTCGTTCTACAATGTCTCTTTGTCCTCCGTCCTCAGGAGGCTCCGTTAAGATCCAGAGCATTCTAAGACGAGGACTGAGCGGCAGAGCAGGTGTGCCACAAACCAGGTGGAGCCATAGATGTGCCTCGTAGTGGTCAGACTCGGCGTGGAGGGGAACAAAGAGGGAGGGGGTGGGTGGTCAGTCAGCGTACTGACCTTAGCTCGGACGTTCTCAAAGGAGGCCGGACTGACCAGGGAGAAGCATATCAAGAACACATCCTGGGAGAAAATCAGAGAAATGACTAGTTGAGAATCAAATCTGTGTGTGTGTGTGTGTGTGTGTGTGTGTGTGTGTGTGTGTGTGTGTGTGTGTGTGTGTGTGTGTAAATTCTACTTATTGTTTTATTACAAGTTTTCTGAACTCGATCAGGTTTTAGCAGGGTCTCTACCAGATGTAACCGCTAAGTAATAGTAATAAAGTTAAAAAATAATAAACTATTGCCTTTAGTGTAAATTAATTGTGAAAGAATAAAAATAAAAGCAAAGAGGACGTGCTGATCCACTATTCCCCTTTAACATCACCATGTCTATTAAAGTTGGGTCATATGCTAAAAATTTTCAACAACTGACCATCACCTCAACAGCTGGCCATGTGTTCACACAGATGTGTTTGTGCTGACGGGACGAGGCTGGTCCCTTCTGTTAAATAAATTACTTTGGGGTGAGGTGGGATATCAGGGATTATTATTATTATTTTTTTTTTTAGTATTTTCATCAGTGGCCACAACCGAAGGTTATAAGACAGTAATCCTGATTGAGTCTTACATTTTATATGACATTCAGTTTAAATAAAGTGGGGAAAATTTGTCTTTAAAAAAGAGATGGATAAAGTCATGTCCTAGAAGTTTGTCGCCCGACCCTAACATTGATGTTTTGTGAAAGACACCCTTTGTTGACCTTCAGACTCAGCGTTGTATCTTGTATCTGAACATTTGGATTGTGTTTTTCCCCATGACAGAGCAGAGGAATGTGAATACCGTCTGTGGGTAAGACAATGGTCTGAGTCTATCATAGTCCTCTTGTCCTGCTGTATCCCAAAGGCCCAAGTTCACCGGCTTCCCATCCACCATTACATTGGCAGAATAGTTGTCAAAGCTGTGGGAAACAGGATACACAACACCACATAAAGAGAGTTAGAAGTACAAACCATGAAACAGGAATATATGTTTGGACAATGAGTAGATGAGCTCAACATTTTGTTTAGTACTTTACATGAACAGTATTTGGAATCAAACTTGTTTGTTCACATATACATACACATAAATAAACCGTGTATGTGTATGTTTATGTATATGTACAAGTACGTATATAC
>JARVGS010000614.1:1393478-1406404 GCA_031762315.1 Hypsolebias antenori
CAGCAGTCACATGCCAAAGTGTCCCTGGGCAAGACACTGAACCCCTCATTGCCTCCAATGTGTGTTCCATCAGTGTACGAATGTGATGAAACTCTGATCTTTGTATAGATCTTTGTTTAGTTCTAGTATCTAGTATAGATCTTTGTATAGATCTAGTAGAGTGATGTATGAATGCGTAAATGAGGCACAGACTGTGTTGTAAAGCGCGTTGAGTGTCTTGATCAGATAGAAAGGTGCTATACTGTATAAGTACAGTCCAAAAAATTGAAACAGGAAGTGATGTCAATGGGGGACTCTCGGGGCTTTGTTCATACGATCTCTGTCTCTTCTTTGTCTCTGATTGCGATTTAGAATAATCTAAAGAGACATCAGATTCTTTACCGCTGTTTGTGTTTGTAGCCGTGCTCATGCAGGTGTTCCTCTTTGCTGTCACTTCCTGTGTATATCTCAACAACTGTTCATCTCAGCAGCATGAATATAAAAGTTTTTTTGCAGTATATTTTAAGTATTTTCTTTCTAATGATGCATTCGTATTGATCTGGAATATTTGATGTCACAGTCATTTTAATGTGTATTAAAGCAGAAATCTGCTCACATCACCATAACTGTTAATAATAAAATGTTGACAAGTTGCTGCATGAAGAAAAACCTTTATTTTGATGAAATGTTTTGAAATAAATAGTAATTGCTGATAATCATAAAACCTTACCTTGATTTTTTTTTCTTTTTTAACAGTTTAATGTTCACATTTAGGCCTATATGCTATTTTAAATAGTCACCGAAGCTTAAATGGTGATGTGGTGCTAACCTTTGCTTCATAAAGTAATTTGTGATTGTGGAACTTTTCTTTGAATATACTCAGGATTGGTCATTAATGGTGCTAGGTGAGATCAGTGGTCGCCATCTTGCTAAGTGCTATGTGGATCACTCGTACTGTCCGCATGTCAAAGCCATTGTTAATGCAGTGTGTGCTGCTGTATGCTACGTCATCGGTCCAGAAACACACAACATTAGACATAATTGTCTCGAATAAACATATAATTTCATAGTGTGAGCAATATGTTATTTTGGTGCACTTCCACTGCCAAGATAAAAATGACCAAGTGCTATAATCATTGTAACCAGACAAGTACATGCACTTCAAGTATTTACTATACTTTAAAGTGCAAATTCTGATCATTACACCAGATGACAAAACGTTAGGCTCCTTGGTTGAGTTTAGGTTTTTTAATCAGATGACTGACCTGCTGCCTTAGTTACTGCTAGAATGTATATTTGGTTTTAGTTTGACTGGCTACATTGTGTTACTGGAAAGTTCATGGTTCAGTGTTCTTTATTTGTCATATGCACCACATGTGGTTCATGGGGTGGAACAAAATTGTGTACACAGTGTAAGTTTCCCCACTTGTTGCAGTAAAGCTGCTTTACTGTGTGTTGCTATTATTCAGCCCTGTGCAGTAAGTCTTGAGTCGATCATGTCTTTATATTTTGCTTTCAAGGAGCCAGACATTCTCTTGCACAAGGCTATTCAATTACTTTCTCATAACTTTTTTCTCACTTATTTCTAACTCAGTACCTGAACATTTTCAGAGTTTTGCTTATGATATTTGTTTCTTAACTCTGACCTTTGAATCATTCAGACACAAAGAGGCAAAGGGTCAACGAATGAACCAGCAATGTGTCTACAACATAAAGCAGTTTAAAATAGATATTAAGATACTTTGTTTTTACCGGTATGCCACAAACACACGTTAAATAAACTTTAAACTTTAAATAATTATTTTAAAATACAGTACAAAAGATAACAGTTTGACAGACAAAATGTTAGTTTTGCACCAACAAGGTAATCCTTTAAAGCTATTAACTGACAACAGTCATCTAAAAAAAAAAATGCATTTTTCAATTCTAGCACTGTTATCTGGTTTTTGTTTGATTCTTTTATTGTTCTTCTGCTGTAGATAGTCTTTTTTTTTTGAGGCCGTATGCTTCTTTTCAGTCCTCCACTTGTTCACTATGCTCGTTGTTAAGCACCTAATGCACAGTATGATGTCATGGCCAAGAACTGGACAGAAAATAGGAGAAAAAGAAAGCAAACCTTGAAAAACCCTCTGAAAGAGCTGTTAATCAAAACCACTGTGAAAAAATTACAAGAAAGTCAGACTCCTTGGAAGCAACGTATATATAAAAATAAAAACTGGGCATGCTTTTAAACTTCTGTATTCTTCTGTCCGTCATTTGTGTTACTAACCCAAAGTTTTGTCTCTTCCTCAGGTTTTGGACGGCCTTCTAGCTGAGTATGGTACTGTAGAGAATGTGGAACAAGGTATGGAACTTGTCTTCTTGAATACTACCCATTTCATCTTCCTCTGGCTTCCACTGTTCAATACATGTGTCATTTTAGCTTCAGAGCCAAACACCCAGACTCCCCAGTGATTCAAGTCTCCCTGTGTGACTTCACTTCCTCATTATCTTCATCTCACACATCCATTATCTAAACATAACCCGTCTCTGTGTATGAATCAGTCTTCATCATCTCGTCAGTCTTTGTGTGCGTATCTTTGACCCGGAGACATGTTTGAATTAAACGGAGCCTCTAGATCAGATCTACCACCAGGATTCCTTAGGCTCGGGGAATGGATTGAAGTGGGCAGACATGGCAGACGTCCAGTGATAATGTTCCTGTGTGTGTTTGATTGTTGCGTCTCTTTTGGGATGCTGCACTGTGGTTACGGCGATGACACTGAAGACGCCTGCGGTGAACGTTCTGCGCGTCCTGATTGTGTGTGTGTGTTGCACATGCATGAATGGTGGAGACAAGCAGGCGGAGAAACAAACACCTAGATATGCACACACTCTCTCTGTGTTAAGCAGCCAAGACCAACTACCACCCACTGTTGTCATGACAGGTGCTAAAAGAGAACCCAGCAGAGAAATTACTCCACTCAGAGTTTCCCAGACACTGCCGTAACACAGTTCGCTTCATTGTCTACCACACACCAGCGCAGCATTTCCTCCTCTTATCTCTCTGCTCCGCTGGGCTTCTCAAACATCACTAGATACTGTGAATGACCAATATGGCCGCCTCGACGTAAATGTGGACCCTCCTAGATGTGGTTTCTGCCCAGCGTCCTGCCTTCCTGTCCCTTGTCTTCTTTCCTCTTGGCTTCAGTCCATGCACTCTGGTTATGAGGACGTGCTTCGGAGAAGTTCTGTGTTCGTGTGTGGCCTAATGAAGGATGCTGGTAGGGGACATGGGGCCAGACTTTGTTTAGTCCCCCACCCCACACCAACTAGGGCACTCTTACTGGATTTAGCCCTTTCAGACTTGCTGGTTTTCAGTTTTACTCAACAATGACAGCTTTTAATTTAGCCACTTTTGTGAAAATGACAAAAAACCGCTTTCTTTCCCTACATGTCCTCACAAGTAGAGTGCTGTGAAGTCACCACCATGTAGGAGTTTCAAAGAGATCCATCATTAAAAATGAGTTTTAATCGCGACAGATTGGCAAAACACTTCTCAAAAGTAGCGTTATACAGAAGCGACATGCAAAACTAAACACTTGAAGTGGAATAAAAGATGCACTATTTAAAGAAACAAGACTGTATAACAAACTGGAAATACAAATTTTAGCTGTCCAAGGTTTTGCATTTGTTGTCTTTTATTTATAAACAGCTCATATCAGATTGAATTTGCTATTGATATAACAATTTTCTTCACTGAGGTGCATCCTTTGCTTTAAAAATCTTAACTGGTCAAGCCAGTATTCAAAATGATTACCATATTTTTCACCATATATGTCACACCTTTTTGGATAAATTTGCAAGTCCTGCAACTTATACACCGAAGCGACTAATATACATTTTCCCCCATTTTTATAACCCGATTTTTGGCTGAGATCTGACATTTCATTCACTCTGACATGAAAAATACAGGTAGTCCTTGGGTTACGACGGTCTCGTCTTACGACGTTTCGACGTATCTCCCTTACTCATGTTTTGCGGTTACGTCGGTTTTACATCAGTTTTTACGTCGGTTTTACGACGTTAAACGTCGTAACGCAGCGGTGCAGCGGCAGAGGAATACAGTACTGTACAGAGGAGGACGGCGTCACTAGCATCCCAGTAGGCCATTAGCCCTTCATTATGGCTCCCAAATCGCAAGGAGGACTCTTCTGATGGCAGTGCATCGAGGAAAAGGAAGGCTTACGACTAACGTCGAAAATCGGTTTACGTGCTTGGTAAAACAGGTACGTCACATTTATTTCCATAGGTTCCGACTTACGTCAAATTCGGTTTACGACGCCGTGTGAGAACGGATCTACGTCATAAGTCGAGGACTACCTGTATATGTATTCAAAGAGCTGTCGTAAAACAGTTACAAGTAAATAATTATGTGATTAGAAACAAGTTTATTCACTAAGAACTGAACAGCTTGAAAGCTATGTGAACATTTTAGACAAAAAAAAATCTATTTGAAACGATGTTGTTGCCATGACAACAGCAGCAGAGAGAAGCGACATGGCTAGCTAGTGGAAAACAACTAAAAGAGTGAGAGAGAAATAACACAAATGTGTGTGTATGTGTGTGAGTGGTGTCTAAATTCTTACTTCCCATGTGTGTGCCAGATGGCACTGTGCACGCTACTATTACATAATAAAAACAGTGAATCACACGCACGCACAAGCTGATGAGTATGTACACAGTCAAGATGATAATCACTTCCACTTCAGACATTTCTGAGGTGAACCCTCCATTCAGGGTGGACACAACAAAACATTTTTAGCACAAAGCTCTGAAAAATGGACAACAAAAAATACTACAAATAAAACCAAGATCAGCAGAAGCACGCCCATATAGACTACTATCAGCAATAGTACAGCTTTAAAATTAAAGCAAACAGAAGACCATGCTGGTCATCACACCTTGGTGAGTGTGTGATAAATGAGACAAGATTACGTACATCAAAGCTCCAACATCTTCTCTGTTCATCGCACATGCACACAAACACACAAACACACACACTCAAATGAATATTTAAACTGTTACCATAACTTCTTTTAAATGATCATGCCGTGTCTGTAAATTGACATGTTGTTATACTGTGGTGACCCTGAAACTAACGAAGTTTGAAAACACTGAAAATGTCGCTCCTTAAAGGAAAGTGTTTCACATTTTGCCTTTCTTGCCAGAGTTTTAGACCAACATCCAAACTGTTAAGGTCAAACTTTGTAAATAAAGTTAGCTCTTGTTTTCACACGCAACATTGTGAGATGTCATGCAAACGTGACTCTCAGCTACAATGAGCCCCCAATATTTTCAGCAAAAATACTGCAATAATGCATTTAGAAATTTTTTTTTTTTTAGCTACGACCACACCAAATATTTGCTAAATATCCACAAAACTGACTGAATTACAGCTTTTGTAGCGATTTCTTTAGTCTATAGGCTAGGGCGGCCATCTGTAATGGGACGGACTCCTAAAGGTCATTCAACCTTTATTTATACAGGTTAATCCCGTTGAGCCTCGAGGACTCATTTACAAGAGAGACCTGAATTTTTAACAAAGAGTGATGACAACAGTGAACAACGACAACAATAGACAATCATAAAAGATGCGTACAAATTTAAATTTGAATTAAAGTTGCTGTATAAAAATGAATACATCAAACTGTAGCAGCAGGAGTAAAGATGTGCTTTGTGTTCACATGTGGACAAGACTGATCGTGTTACTGTGTGCAGCCTGTAAATAGGAAACACAGGTCTTACCAGTGCAGGCCACTGTATGTGTTTGAACTTTGTTCCCTGCAGGAGGCCTCCTGCTCCTCCTCCTGCTCCTCCTCCTGCTGCTGCTGCTGTTGCTGCTCCCCCCTCTTTCCTCTTGGCCCAGACCAGCTGGTGCTCCAGGAGAAATAGCTGGAAATCCTCATAGACCTTCACCCACTCTCGCTTGTCCCACTCCTGGTCATCAAACTCTACGTACACCTGGAAACAAGACCAGACCCTTATGAGCATGTAGAATGATTTGGTCCTGCATTCACAGTTTTCAGGAATACTGTACTGGGGAATCCCAGAACTAAACAAGGCTTGCACAGAAAAACAAAGATAAAAGAGGACAAGAAGGAGAAAGTCAGAGGAAACAAAACATGACTGACAAAATGGTTGGATATTAAAATAGACTTATCGAGAGACTGAAAAGGAACGTTTTAACTTTTGTTAACACAGGGAAAATCTTGAAATTAAACAAAGATTTTTTTTTAATGCAATGCATTAAATTGATTTAGTTCACTATTCTTTGTAACTGACGTGTAGGGGTTAATTGTACAGCACTTAGGTCAACTTTGTTAAAAAAAAAAAAAAAAAAAACCATTCAATGGAGCAAAAATGAAAAGTAACCATGAAGAGTAAAAGGAAATGATGGAATAATATTTGAATAACACATTTTTAATCAAATTTAGACTATTGGTGACTAAAAGTGGATCACTTTAATAATTGTAAAATTAAAAGCCACCTTACCATAATTAGTTTAGTTTATTTAAACAATGGTGTCCATAAACAATGCCTATGAATATCAGAAACTATTTTTTATCTTTTTTTTTTTGTTGTTGTTGTTGTTGGGGACAATTCTCACAAACCCAGCCTAAAAAACAAAGCAAGATTATAAGAAACATTTTTAAAAAATCTAAGGAAATTATTCAAACTTTAGTGTGGCCAAAACGACACCCACAAATCCTACAAATTTATAAAAGTATACAAACAAAAATCAAACAACCAAAAAAATTGCCTATTTAAACAAAAGTTTATTAAGAACCTAGACAAGAGTTTGTTGTGAACTTCTTCTCGAGACATACTCCTATATTTAGATCCCAACAGTTTAGACTAAAATCAGACTTTGTGGTAGGTCAATGAATCCATGATAGGCATCAATCCAATACAAGGAAAATGTAACTAATTGAAAATAAAGTGAAGAGGTGAAGGGAAGCCTCATATTGACCTTAAATGCAACTATCCAAGCTGTGAAATAAACAAGAGCAGACAAAAATGGTTTGCTGGTCACTTGGTCCCAAACGAAAAATGACCTCATTTCCTCTATATATTGAGTCTCTCAGTACACTCCAACAAACAAAACCCAGTGAGAAGCTACCTTACGTCGTCATACCTTTGGAGTCACAATAGAATACGATCATATAATGTCAAAACCAAAGATCAAAATGAAGGAAATGCTGAAGAAATGGTAAATGGACTGCACTTGTATAGCTCCTTTCGATCTCGTCCAGATACACAAAGCTCTTTACAACACAATCTGTGCCCTCATTTACCTCCACACACACATTCATACAGCATGAGCTACTAGATCTACACAAAGATTAACCCGAGCTTTATCACATTCAGACACTGATGGGACACACATCAGAGGCAATAGGGGTTCAGTGTCTTGCCCAGAGACACTTCGGCATGTGACTGCTGGTGGAATTGAACCCCCAACCCTTGCATTGAAGGATGACTGCTCTAAGCACTCAGCCACAGCCGCCCCAGACAAGCCACCGTTTCCTAAAACTAACGACAGCTAATGCTGTTGAGCATGATTTTGCTTTACAGGTGACAAAGTAAAGGACCTATGCTGAGCTCAAGAAACAAACCTGTTTAAGTCCACCCTGCTACAAACCTCTTGTAACAAAGGTAAAAGCTACACTGTAAAATGAATACTGAAGTTACCTCAGCAAACCATTTCAACACAGTACTCTTTTTAACACTCACGGGTACTTTAAGTAAAAAAAGAAAAAGAAAAAAAAAAAGAAAAGAAAAAGGTACAAATGTGCTTTCAAACCACAGAGACCCACTGCACAGACCTAAAGGGCAGCTGTGGCTGAGTGGTTAGAGCAGTCATCCTCCAATGCAAGAGTTGGGGGTTTGATTCCATCAGCAGTCACATGCTGATATGTCCCTGGGCAAGACACTGAACCTCTCATTGTCACTGATGTGTGTCCCTTCAGGGTATGAATGTGATAAAGGTCTAATACCGGTAGTCTTTGTACAGATCTAGCAGAGTGCTGTATGGATGGGTACATGAGGAAACAGATTGTGTAGGAAAGAGCTTTGAGTACCTTGATAAAATAGAAAGGTATATAAGTACAGTCCATTTACCATTTAATAACTCTTGGGGGTAATCCACCTTTATGTTTTCACACCGACAGTTCTGTGGCCATTCTTAATCTTTAAATGACATTTATCAGGTCTTTTTAGATCCTCTTCCAGAGAAGGTGCTTTCTTAGTTCAAAAGCAATTTGAAGGCTTTTCTAGATCCTGAACTAATCCAAATTGCATTAGTGTTGCTAAAGTGGAAGCTACTCAGCTGTCTCCATTGTCTGAAATGACATGCTCTTCTTTGAACGTGTTCAGCACAACAGAGACTGATGGGCTCTGGGCTCCTACAACTCCTTCTAAACGTTTGTAGCTCTCTTTAAAAAGCTGCTTTAAAAAATAATAAAGACGACACAATACACAGGTTCAACTACAGAGTCTGTAGTCTTTAGAGGAGGAACTAGCCATTGCTGTCGTAGATAGTGAACGTCAACGTCAAGTGACATGGCTGTGCTGAACTTCAACCACAACGTTTTTCTGGTGGAGCAAAACCAAAAACTACTTTTTAAAACAGTTTCGTAACAGGGCTATTGGTGTTCATAACCTAAAGAAAGTCTTTAGAACGGTTTGTTCCAAAAACACCCATTAACAAATAACATTTAGTTTTGTTTGGTAGGATGGGAGATGAGCAGTTCAATGTACAGTACTGTATTCTTCCAAAACAAAAATTTAACTCAAACTTTTGTTGATTATTTTAATGATACATTTGGCTTGTGTCTTCCATTCGGTCACTTAACATTCCTAAATCACTGGTAGTGTATCAGTTAGTCAAAATGACACTTACAAATTTCAGTAATTTTCATAAAAACTAAGATTTAAACAAAGTCCGATCACAATTTCATTCCCTCTTTAAGATAATCCAGTGATTGACAAGCATTTAAATGCACAGATGTTGACATTCTCCTGCCTCGTCTCATCTCTACATTCTCCAGTCCTTCTTCTCTACAACTCCACCCCTCCTCCACTCTTGACAGACAGAGTGAGAGTGAGAGGAAACGGGATCAACGAGTGCATCTTTATTCGTTCAGCATCCCACCCTTCTCCACTAGAATACCCAGCTGCAGTCAGCTAGTCCCTTTCACAAAACAGTTTACGACAGAACTGAAAAGATGAACTTGTGGATGTTCAGAAGTCACCGCTCAAGATGGCCATGTCCTGAGACAATGTGAACTTAAGAAGAAGCAGAGGTTGTGGAAACAAGGGGGACAAAATGTGGAACTCATTAGCAATGATATTGAGCACTAAGAATAAATTTTGTCAAACATGCCCCATTCTGACCCTGCATCTGTCTGATCACTCTGACCATCTGTCATCAAGAAATCACATGTTCAGCATGCAACACCAGCTTACCCTCTAGTACATACCTGTAAGCAGAGATGCACAAATTCAGCTTTGGTTTTTAATACTTGTACAGCTCTGACCTGCCAAAACTCATTTTTCCTAAATCAAATTCTCTTAAAGAACTTCAATTACCAGAAATTCATTTTCTTTACCAAACATTCTGTGCAGTGTCGGAGGTGGGGCTGGGGGGAGACTGGTACCTATTTTAAAAGATCACTGGGCGAGAGGGAGGATCCACCCTAGACAAATCCCAGTCAATCATAGGGACATGAGACAAACAACGATTCACATCCAGTATAGAGTTACATTTATCCCAATATGCATGTTTCAGGTCTGTGGGAGGAAACCAGAGTGCTAGAAGAAAACCCCTGCATGCACGGTTATAACATGTTAACTACACACAGAAGGCCCCTAGGAGGGTTTTGAACCAGTGATCTTCTAATGAAAAATAGCTATTCTGTTGTACCAGTCAGTTTGATTCTGGTGCAGTTTAGTCTCCGAGCTACAGAGTGTCCAAGATTAAAGATAATTAACTACGTGATAGAAAGTTTTCACTTTGCCAATTACAATGTTAATAATAATGTTACATAATCATAATAATAACAAAAACAACTACTACAACAATAACGGTGACAACGACAACAATGAAAACAGACATTATGTTGAGTTAAGGTGGCGGCCATTAAAAATTTAAAAGCAAGAACAGAATGGTTTCATAATTCATTCAACCTGTCTCGCGGACTCAATTACAAGTAGGGCTGCAACAATGAATCGATAAAATCGATAAAAATCTATGATTAAAAGCGTTGGCAACAAATTTCATTATCGATTCGTTGTGTCGTGCGATTACGCGTCTTTCACGGCTCTGCGGAGCCGTTTTGTTCTCCGGTAGAGTGTTGTCAATGCTGGCTGACTGAATAAAGTTTGAAAAAAAAAACTGCAGTGTGCTGCATGAGTGTAAAGGCTCCCCCATAGCTCTGCGTACGGCCGTACGCATGTCCGTACGCGCACACTGTACGCAAACAGTTCACCCGCACAGCTCAGCGTACGTTCTTGCGTACATTCTCGCGTTTTTGCGCTGAATTCTTGACGTTATTTCCTTAATTTCGTCGGGTTCAGTCAGCTCCACAGACGAGGAGCGTTACCTACAAGACAAATTGAGGTTGTTGATTGGTCATTTGCTGACACGCCTACTGAATTGACAGGTCGGGGAAAAAAAAGGCGAGAGCTGGCAGCTTCAGCCACAGCGGTGTCCTGTGTTTATACGTTGTTAATAAAAAGTTCTAAAAAATAAAAATCACAGGGAGCGCTGGTCCTGCAGCCACACATCAGACCAGCACACCAAGAAATCTCCAGAACCTCCCGCAGCCACGCTGGACCTGACTTTAATTCGCTCGTGACAAATTCATTCATTTCTCATCATTTCAGTCATGGAGTCAACGGAGGAGGAAGAGATCACTGCCTTTTGGCAAAAAAACAAAAGAAAAGTCCAGATCAGGGATGAAGACGGAGGTATCTAATACATTGGTGTCGCATACAAAACAGTCCGGCGTCGGGAAGTTTATTGTGCGACACCGTGCTTGCGTATGCGGTCGTAAAATTTGAGTTTTGCGCGTATATGCTATGCCATACATACGCATCTGCCTCTGCGTATGTACGGCGTAGAGCGGCGTACAGCTTTACGCAGAGCTATACTGGAGGCTTTACACTACAAACATGTCTTGAAAACATAAAAAAAACTGGATGACCCTTAATTTTCTGATTTGGAATACAGACAAGACTGAGGTTTTGGTTTTTGGACCTGAGCATCATAGGAATAATTTTTTCAGTCTTTCTCCCTCTTTTAATGGTATTAATCTGGCCTCTAGCTCTAAAGTTAAAAATCTTGGTGTTATTTTTGATCAGAATCAGAGTAAGCTTTATTATCATTGCACCGAGATACAACGATAACATGTGCTCTTCTGCTTTAACTAAATAAGGACGACCGCTCCAAGATGGTGGCTGTATTTCCTGCACCACAGCAGCCAATTCAGGATCTAGCATTTATATATCTATGCTACTAACAGCATCATGCTGCTAACAGAACCACACTGCTAACAGCAGGATCATGCTGCTAAGAGGACAGCACTGCTGTCAGGGCCACACTGCTAACAGAATCACACTGCCAGCAGGACCAAACTGCTAACTGGTCCACAATACAAACAAGACCACACTGATAACAGAACCACACTGCTAACAGTACCATGCTGGTAAGAGGACCATGCTGCTAACAGATCCACAATGCAGACAAGACCATGCTGCTAACAGAATCTCACTGCTAACAGCACCACTTTGCTAATAGGACCACACTGCTGCTAACAGGACCATGCTTCTAAAAGCATCATGCTACTATTGGGATCACACTGCTAACAGGATCATGCTGTTAAGAGAACATCACTGTTAACATAACCACTCAGCTAACTAGTGGTGTAACAGTACATGTGGATGTACTGAACCGTTTCGGTACGTCATGTTTGGTTTGCTCCACATGCGTACTGTTTCGGTTATTTTTTCACTCATTAACTTTTTATAACAAGAAATCTCTCGCACAATCATGCGCCGTGGAACTAAAGTTCCTAAGCGTGTTTCAGCATGGCGCTATTTATTGTTTCATAGTCTTGCAGCACGCATAGCGTTAGCAGCCTAGCATCTTGTTGCGGTTTTCTGTTTGGGAACATTATGGCTTTCTTGTTAAAAGACAAGTGCATATCCAAAGCTGTGTCAACGTTGTTTCACGTAGATTGGATCTGCAGCACGCAACATGTCTAACTTGTTAACACACTTAAAACGACATCATCTGAATGTGAACATAGCTTGTTGCAAAGAAAAATAACAGCAGCATTCAAACAACCTTTATCAGGTAATCTAGATTGGTCCAAAACAATAACACAAGCTGTAGGAGTTTTTAAAGCTATTGATCTACGTCCATATTTTGTTGTTGATGCGCCTGCTTTAACGTTTGTGAGCCCAGCTGCCTGTGACATACCATCACGTCAACACTTGAGCCAAAAAGTTTTAGCAGCACTTTATGAAAAAGCTAAAATTGATCGTCAACAAGCCTTGAAGCCAATTCAAAGCTCTGCCACATGATGATGAGCGAGAGAATCAACCACCTCATAACAGAAATGATGACCATTCAAGAAGAGGTAATGGTATTGTATTATTATTATTATTACATTATTATGATCTAATTAACTTTTTAAACTTAAAATAATCTTATTATCTCAATTTGTTTTACCTCTTTGTGTTGTTTGAAGTCTTGAGGTCACTGAGGTCCTCTTCAGGGAAATCATCCACCAGATCACCTCCAGCTGAGAAGTCTGTGACGATTGAACTCTGAACTTTTCCAGGGACAGGTGAGAACTAGCAAGTCCCTTTTGGAGCAGGTCCAAGAAGAGGTTGTGAGT
>JARVGS010000614.1:1855963-1870354 GCA_031762315.1 Hypsolebias antenori
CCTGTTCCAGAGTGATGGACACATCAGGGTAAGAAGAGAGGCAGGTGAAGTGATGCACCCATCATGCCTAGTGCCTAGTCATCAATGCGAGGTCTTGGTGAAAATTAATGCAACACTGGATGGAAATAGATCTTGTGACATAGCAGAATATTATCGAAACAATGCCACAGCAAATGCATGTTGTAATCAAAGCTAAGGGAACGAACTATTAGTGTGACCTATTTATTTATTTATTTATTTATTTATTTATTTATTTATTTATTTATTTTTGGTGGCACCTTATTTTTGGCCAGGCAGTGTAGAAGCTAGGTTTTCAGTGCTTTTGTGGAGATCTCAGGATATTCCAGAGACACCGGAGGACCCAGAGAAATCCACGCATGCATGGAGAGAACATGCAAACTCCACCTAGAAAGTACCTTGGTGGGGATTCAATTTGTCAACTTTCTCGTTGAGAAGCAA
Organism: Hypsolebias antenori; assembly: GCA_031762315.1. NCBI lineage: Eukaryota > Metazoa > Chordata > Actinopteri > Cyprinodontiformes > Rivulidae > Hypsolebias > Hypsolebias antenori. Next base: position 1,856,423 of record JARVGS010000614.1, read on the forward strand.
CAGATCTACCAAGTGAGCCACCGTGCTGCCCAGCCCAGGCTCAGTCTCTTTCTAAAACCTTTACTAATATTTGAAACGTGTCAAAAATCCCTGCATTCACTTGCTGCCCCCAAAATTCCAGTTTTAACTTTGAATGCAGCGACTTTGTCTGCTTGAAGACAGTTGTCATTTTCCATTGAACTGACTGAGTTTGTTGAGCAAGCTGAAAATATCACATAAGTAAGTAAGCTCTGTGACCCGTAAGCCACTTTACCATTCATAAGTGCAACTCCACTTGGCACTTGTTTTATCAGTTCTTCTCAGGTGTAGGTGTTTTGTCACTGTGACTTGTGGACAGTATAGTAACTGTCATTGTGTTTGAGTCCCGCTCAATGTGGTTCTTCTCTCTATACTCGTACTTTAATTTCTTAGCTTACACTGGCACTGGCACTGCTAATAAGTCCAGGTGTAGCCATGCTGCACTATCTTCTCCGATATCTCTCGGTAAATGTATTCATTTCTTGTGGTGATGTCGGTCAACATGATCAAAGAGGAAGTGGAGGTTCAAACATAGTTTGCAGTTTTGCTGGGCTGGTCATCTAGTGATGTAGCTCTGCTAGTCTATCAGCTGCTGTTGTCTGCTTATGTCAATATCAGCACCTCGGAGCAGCCTGCTTGGAACCTCAAACAGGATGGTTTCACAAACCAGGCTGAGTGGTGGTAGGTACAGGCAGTGGGCAGGGGCTTAACTGGTGTGGTGTGGTGCGGATCTGATGAGATTTGAGAGAGTGGCAAAGTGCTACTGAAATATGCTGTCACCGGTGACTGTTTTTCTGAAAAAAGTCTCTAGATTGGGTCTTGCAACTCAAAAACTCAGGCCAACTTCCCAGCCCAACTGAGACATAGTCTCTCCAGCATGTCCTGGGTCTTCCCTGGGGTCTCCTTTTAGTCAGACATGCCCAAAGCACCGTCTCTCCCAGATAACTGAGCTTCTCACCCTATCTCTAAGGGAGAGTCCAGCTACCCTGCAGAGGAAACTCATTTCAACCACCTGTATCCGCAATCTTGTTCTTTTGTTTACTACCCAGAGTTCGAGGCCAAAGGTGAGTGAAACATAGACCGACCATTAAACAGAGAGCTTCAGCCTACAGCTCTGTTCCCTCTTCACCACAACAAACTGGTACAGAGTATGCAATACTGCAGAACCTGCACAATCAGTCTATCAATCGCTCCATTTTTCCCTCACTAGTGAACAAAACCCCAAAACCCCATTATACTCCTCTATTATTCAGTTTTATGCTTGTAAAAATGGTGCAAACATTGACCAGTGCATGGAAAAACTGCGACTGAGTCACTAAAATTGTGTGAACGGACGTGATTGGTTTTCAAATATCAAATACTGTGCAGACTAAAGCAACTAGAAAAAAAAGGAACTTTTTAATTTTTTAATGCTGCCTGGTACCTGTATTTGGCTCAATGGCTGGGCACTGCTCCACTACACAACCTCAATGGATATACAGTAGATAACCAATTATAAAAAGGAGAATACAACTATATATTCATTGTATCCATTCTAATAGTTTCATTTTCTTTGAAACATACATGCTGGTAATGATTTATTGCCCAAACATGGCAGTTAATAACATGAATGAAAAAAGTATGAACAGAATCCTGTCATTTAATCAATATTAGTCTTTCAGTGGTATAAAAATGATAACATGGTTATGTTCAACATCTTCTTTAGTGTAACTGGGGTCAGTTTTGCTGCTGGAAGAATAGTTGTTTGTTGGCAATCTTCTTGTGCTCTGCCACATCTGAGGAATTTGCTGTCAGCGTATGTCAGAGCAAGTGAAGGGTTGGCATCCAGCATTGGCTGGTAAAACATGTTTAGAGGAGGAGAGAAAACAAAAAGAGGACAGAAAGCATCCTAGTAAGACCTTGAGAGTCTGTGGCCCCATGAGTGGCTGTTTATAAGAGTTGATACAGAGAGTAGTCCTTTTCAGCAAAGTCCAATCACCTGCACTTCATTGGGTCTCAATTATGACAGTTCTCTCCTTCGTTCTTTCTATCTCTCTCTCTCTCTCTCTCCTCCTCTTACTCCGCCTTTCTTTTCACCCTACACACACAAGTGCTTGCATATACACACATCATCACTCCCCTCCCTCAGTGGTTCTTCTTGTTAGTGATCCGAGCAGCTTTTTCACCGCATGGACACGGAGGACTTTTTGCTAACACACACGCAAAACAAAATGATGTTACGATCTTGCTTCTCCTGCAGTGCTACAGAGGAATGCCTTTTGTAACCATACTAACCAACACACAGCTAACTGACTTTCAAAGGGATTTCTTTTTTCTTTTGTGCTCGACTTTTCTCTTGACTGGATTTGCGCCACAGCTTTATTTGCTATTGCCTCTTCATTCGTGGTCTGTGCCACATTCTGTCCCTGAACAACATCAGATATCTGCTTTGACCCATCTACTTCCTGCAGGCTCTGAGAAATATGAGAAAGCTCCAAGGATGTGAGGCTCAGCTTCTCCCTGGGGTTTCTTTGCTTTCTGTCTATCCTGTTCACTTCATTACCTCATCTGTCTCTTTGCAGTACTCATTTTTGATCTTTCCCTTCAGATAATTTAGTTCTTTTTCAGCTCCTCCTTTAGTCCTCTTCTGTATTGATCTTCATCATTCTGGACCCTTTCCTTGTGCTTCTTTTCCCTCCTGCGATAGCCACTTTCATCTTCCTCTGCCTCTCTATGCTCTATTTCTATGCACCCATTTCTGCCCTACATTCTTGTTTTTTTTCCCCGCTGGCGCGTGTTTCTCTTATCTACTTTCTGTGACTTGTTATTCCATCTCATTTGGACTCATTTGTGGATTTATAGAAAACAAATGCTGTTGTATTTCTTTATTGTAGAAACTTTTGCTTTGATGTAATTGTATGGAGTAATGCTTATCCAAGAAGTAACCTGGAAATCTGAAAGCTGATATCTAAGAGCTGGAAATCCTGAGCTCATACCGAGCTCAGTTAATTAACATTAATAGATGTTTAAAAGAGAGTCCAGCTATACATTTTCTTGGCAACAATTGATACCTAAAATTGTTTAGTGAACTGAGTTTGATTATTTATTAGGCTACATGATGATCTAATGGAAACTGTCAGCTGGTCCTGCTAACTAGAGTTTCTGGTCAGAAAACCTCCACCCTACATGAGCATCCTTCCAGCAAATGATTTCCATCCTGCGAGACTGACTGCCTGAGGTGAAGGAACTAAAAAAAGAAACTACCTGATAGAAGACCATTATGTATCACATTACACAATGGAAAATGCGTTTTGTGTGGATAAATGTTATGACATAAATTGGCTGGATTGATTCCATAATCTTCAACTACAACTTTCAAGTCATGAAGACATCTTATCAAATTGGGGAGGACTGTGGGAACGTCTTGTGATCAATATTTTTTTTCTTTTCACCAAGGAATTTACATTCAAATTTGAGTTTGATTTAAATGAACTGAACTTTCTGACTTCTGTGAAAAGTAGACCCTACATGTGGTTCTTACTCAAATTTAAAATTCTCCACTTCTCCACATCAGTTGTCAAAGGTAGTGACTCCACTGCCCCAGACTGAAATGAACTGGACTTTTCTGCACATTCAGTGTCACCAGATTCTGGATGAATTGTTTCTACAGTTGTGAAAAGCCACAGGAATCAGTGTTCCTACTTTTTGGCTCTATGCTGGTTTTGGGGTTCATTGGTTTTGGCTGGGCTCTTTGGCCCAACCTGGACCTCTTCGCCACACAGACAAGATGGAGAACAGGAGCAGCGGCTGCATCCCTCTCTGCTGGAGCAAAGGGGCCTGCATCTATGCACAGCACCCCCTACCAAGTATGTATTCAAAGCAGTTGTAGTCAGTAGTATTGCAAAGTGCATTTTTGTCATTTTGGGCCTCACTTTACTGTAGATTAACTTGTCCCAAAACATGTTGCCACTTCTGACTTTTGTGTGTGAGTAGGGGGTGGGTGGGTTGTTGTTGTTGATTTGCACGTCTAAAGTTTTGTAAATTGCCATGTGTGCAGAGCAGTAAGACAAAATCTTCAAGCAGGTTTTACTACAGGCATTTGGACAATTAAACAAAATAGATAATATAAAGTCCATCAACTGAGTTGTATGTATATGAAGAATGCCCTCTCTCTTGTTTTACTCTCGCTGTTTAGTGGTATTATTTTTGATGTAGCAACACTTTGTGTTTAATACCGTTTGGTAAATTAATGTCACAACTTGATTGCTCTGGGACCATCACTTGTTTATCATCTCATGTTACACATAACTGAGGATGCACCGATCTACTTTTATATCTTCTGATACAGATACTGATATCTGAGGTTTAAGATCGGCCAATACCGACCCGATACCGATCTGATAGAGAAAACAGTAGAATTCACTTAAAACATTTGTTTTTAAACATAGACATAAATGTACTGAATTACAAATTGATTGAAAATTCTGCACCAGTACAGCACACTTAAACACACCAATAGCTTCAAAAGCTTGGTCAAACATGTAAAAACAACATAACTTTAATTTGTTCAGTCAGTGGAGTTATGAGTATAACATCCAATGTAAAAATAAATAATGATAAAGATACTGAAACTGACAATAGCAACTTGACAACTTTGGTCAAACATGAAAAAATACACTTCAACAAACCTTTCACATGGTTCAGGAATCCTAAATATAATGTAAAATAAATAATAAAGGAGCTGAATTATGTGGAAAAAAACAATAGTTTCACTAGCTTGGTTGGCAGATATTTGAAATAAGCAGAAATCAGCCCCTTTCCTTATGGATCGGTCACATTGTCACAACACCCGATCAATAATTTCTTTCTGTATTTGTACCGATACTAAATCAGATCATGCATCTCTACATATAACACAAATGTAGTTAACTGTTTCCAGTTTATCAAATATTTGCTAATCACAAATACACAATAGTAAATAACTATTCAAATGTTTTGTCTTCTATATAAATCAGTGCCTTCTTATTTAAAGTCTTGTCCTCATTTAAAATGATCTTTTGTAATGTAATGGTTGCACATGATATACTTGCTATGTCACATGGGTGAAAAATACGTAGGAAAACAAAAACATTTTTATTTAATCTCTAGAGGGTTTAAAATTTTTGATACCCCCAAGACACCTGCATTTTGTCATCTGTATTTATTAGCTGTCAGCGTTTTTCAATTCAATTCAATTCAGTTTATTCATATAGCTCCAAGTCACAACAGAAGTCATCTCAGGGCACTGAACAGAATGAAGTCCAGATATAGTACTGTACTGGCATTGAACATTCACCTTTTACATAAACATCCAGAAGCTGAGTGACAAGCTCTCAATCAGGAGAGCAAATGTTTTATTGTCTAAACATTTACTTGTAATATTGCTGGTTGTGTGGGGGTATTCTATGTAATGATAGCACAACTTGTTTGTTCACAGGACTTTATTGAATGAAATTAAGATTTGTTAAATAAAAAATCACAGCGACTAAACATAATAACCCTCACACTGTATTGTATTTTACAATATTTCATCATTCAGCAATTTAAGGATTTCTGTCCATCCATCCGTCCATCCATCCATCATCCATCCATCCATACGTCCATCCATACATCCATCCATACATCCATCCATTTTCTTCTGCTTATCCGGGGTTGGGTCGCGGGAGTAGCAGCCTAAGTAGGGAGGCCAAGACTTCCCTTTCCCCAGCCACATGGGCCAGCTCCTCTGAGGGAATCCTGAGGTGTTCCCAAGCTGAGAAACATAGACCCTCCAACTTGTCCTGTGTCTTCTTCTGGATCTCCTCCCTGTGGTATGTGTCCAGAACACCTTACCAGGGAGGCGTCCAGGAGGCATCCTAACCAGATGCCCAAGCCACCTCAACTGGCTCCTCTCGATGTGCAGAAGCAGTGACGCTACACTGAGTCCCTCCCATATGACCGTGCTTCTCAACCTATCTCTAAGGGCACCCTGTTGAGAAAACTCATTTCGGTCGCTTGGATCGGAGATCTTGTTCTTTTAGTCACAACTCAAAGTTCAGGACCATAGATGAGGGTAGGAACGTAGATCGACCGGTAAATTGAGAGCTTTGCCTTTTGATTCAGCTCTCTCTTCACCATGAAAGACTGGTACAGCACTTGCTTCACTGCTGATGCCGCACCTATACGCCTGTCGATCTCTCACTCAATTTTTTCCTCATTCGCGAACAAGACCCCAAGATACTTAAACTCCTCCACTCGGGGTAGGACCTCCTCCCCGATTCAATTTAAGGATTTAAATATTAGAACATTTTCCCCTAAAATGACGTTATTGTGTAATTTATTTCCTCACAACGTAAGTGCATGCCAACACACGTTCATGCCCACATAGGGCTGACCCTTTATTCACACATGTTTATTGACATACAGCTGGCGTTCAGACTTTACACTTTCTCCTGTCGGTTCTCTGGTGTCCATGATGACAACCTTGGCAGTGGATTGAATGATTAAGGGATGTTGGAGAGGAGGAGGAGTGGGAGGAGGAGGGTAAAAGAAATGGCAGGAAGGAAGCATGGTAGTTCAATAAGACAGTATAGGATCAAGTGAAGATGGGAAAAAAGGAAACCAAAAGCTCTAAGTGTAAGAGAAGTGAGACAGGAGGAGAAAAAAAAAGAAAGACGAATGAACAGAAAAAGGAAGCCTGCTGGAAAATTGTTGCATTCAGTCAAAACAAAAATAAGAATGTAAGGATAAAGAAAAATGGGATCTTGCTGTGCTTACACTAGTAACCCAGATACAGGTTAAGACAAGGAATTGAAGCAGTCCTGTGCTGCTGGTGTGGAGCATCAGTCATCCTCGGCCTGCTGTGGTTTGACATGCTTCCTGCCACTTAGTGGACCTCACTGATAGAGGAGCTGAGGGCTCTGCCAGATGCCTGCTTCTCTCCATGCTTGGCCTAGCTGATTTCATTTTTGTCCTTGTGAGTGTGCCATGGCATGTCTTTGTAAACTGAGTTCATTTATGTGTTGAAATGTTTTTGATTTTACATGTACAGCACTTTGTTGCAGCTGTGGTTGTTTTAAAGGGCTTTATAAATAAAGTATTATTATTATTATTATTATTATTATTATTATTATCAGCTGATTTACAGCAGGTAAATCAATGTTTTTAATAATGTTGGCTTGTATTTATTTCGATCACACAACAACCAACTGAGTTTTTATTTTTATTTTTCCCTGTGAGGCCGAGAAGCTGTCCTTCCACCAGGCGGACCGGTTCTGAAAGAGCCAGATGAACAACGTGGGTCCAGTAAATCCAGGATGAAAACAGAGTAGAGTCCAGTTCATTAATGTAGTTTACAGTTCGATTAACTTGTTTTTAATAGTGTTCCATTTAATTATCAGTGTTTGTGTGACATAAGTTTGTGGTGTTGGATAAATAAATACAAAATAAACCTGGTGTCTTCATTTTCAACTTTAATAATGCGCAGCATGTTATGTATGGTTTAAATCACATAACTTGAGTCCAGACAGCTTCATTTAGCTCAGAATACTTTATATATGTCCCACACTAACATTAATACGGTTTATTATTGTTAAACTGTTATTATTTAGCACATTTAGTATGTTATAGTGCAGCACGACGTGTGAAACATCCGCCTGCCTCGTTCTATAAACAATGATATTAGAACTGGGTCCAGCTGTGTCTCTTCCAACACAGATGTTGCTCACAGCAGCTACATTCAGGCGTAGAGTAATTAAATATGAGACTCAAAATATATTCTATCAGTTGTAGTTCAGAAAGCGGTGTGTGTCCGCCGCCATTGCTGTTGATAGAAATATGCCATCTGTCCACACGTGCGTGTGCGCATGTGGTTTCATACAAAGCCTCAGCGGGAGATGTTTATATTATCAACAGGGGGACAGCGAAAAACCTCCACTCTGGAAGGTGGATTCAGAAACCTCCAGATTCAAAGAGGGGGGGCAGTGGTGTCGTGTAAATGAACAGAACCGCAGAGAGAAAGGTGCAGATTCACGCAAAATATGTGCCGTGTAAACGTCCCCCAGAGTTTGTTGCAGCTCCTCAGACTGAAGAAGACTTTTGGATAAATGATGAAACGTTACAAAGAAGAATCCATCCAGAGGACCTGACTCACCTTGTTAAATTGTAACTAGTAACTGGAGATGACTCAGACTGCTGAAACCAGATGCCCAACCTCTAAAATCTTTTATCAACAGAGACATATTTGTCAACCAAATCTGTACGTAAGCCACCTCTCTTACCATCTGGTAGAAGGCTGCAGCCCTGTTCACGTAGAGGCTCTCCAGCAGCTCGTAGGGAATGATGACGGCCTCGGCCTGTGCATAGCGAGCTACACTGATTGCCTCTCCATACTGCTGAGCTCCCTGACGCCAGTCTCCATCTCGGAAACAAGAATTCCCCTCGTCCAGCAAGTTGCACACTAACTGCATCAGAAATGCCTGAAAGAACATAAAAATAAGTGTAAAAACAAACTAAAGGGACTGAACATGTCAAATGAGAAAGGTTGACATAAGCAAACAATGAGTGAGTTACACAAGATGGACACAGAAAAAAGTTAAAGAAAGGAAGAAGAGTCTGACATCTAGTGAGTTACTGGGTTTTAGCAACCTTCTCAATAACTTTCTGAGTAGAAGGCTGGAGTCATTTCTCAACATCGACACAGAGGCTGTGTGCGTTGAAAATGTTGGTGAACGCAGACTGTTTAACTGATCACTGATGAAAACCTGCATCACTGTGCATGAAAAGAGTTATCAAGTCATAATCAGCAGCAGCTGTCAATCAATTTGTAGAGCCAGATAACATACATGCTCAAGAATCTAATAAAGAATTATTTCACAATGACTTTATTCTTTATCTTGCAGCAGTCCCAGATGAATGAATGTAGCTCAGAAAGTTCACTTTGTTTTCTCTAACTACAGACAAGTTCATGAAATCTGGTCCACATCAAACGTATCATATTGTGAACACTTGAATAAGACGGTTTTAACCCTTTGAACTTTATACTATTCATGTTCCCCAGGGGAAAATCAACCACCTTTTCCAACTGCTTCAAATACTGTTTTTAAATATTTCTCCACAAAAAACTAGCAAGTCTTTTTAGAGCTGTCTCAGTCTGAAATATCTATTTAAATTATTCTTTTTTTTAATGGTTTAAGTTTTTTTTTTTTTTGTTTGTTTAAAAAAAAACTCTTCACTTCATTGACAAAATATTTATTTTACGGTAGATAAATAAAAAAAAAAAAAAAAGTATATTTTCCTCCATTAATGCCCTCTGGGTGTTCTCCAGAGCTCAGAACTGATGCCTGGTTCTGATGGCCCAGTCAGAGGGTTCTGGACCCCCTCTGCAGAGTCAGACCTCCTAGTGGGGCTCAATCTGCTCTTCCTCTCTTTCCTCTTCTAAAACAAATCATGATCACCCTCTTCATAACAAAGTCCTCACTCACTGACTCAGACTGATGTTCTCCTTCATGGTCCGCTCCTCTGTCTGAGAGATTCTGACGCTGTGGTTCAGTCCTCCTCTGGGTCTGCAGCTCCTCCTCACGTTCAAAAACATCTCACTGTTTTGACTCAAATGCACTAAAACTGACAAAACTAAACACACTAAACTACACTTAACTATAAAACCCAAACGCTAAACATCACAAATCTCTCTAACGTCATGACTCACTCCCGCTCTCGTTGTGACTTTATCGCAACAAACTCTATTCAACTTTTGTCGTTTTCTTCTTCTTCCTGTCGATTTTTTTGGCACTTGACAAATAACTTCGAGCCTCCATCAGAAAAGAGGGAGGTGGTTGTTTATTGTGGGGTGGTGATGGGGGTGTTTTGTCCCTGAAACTGCCCGTCTTTGCTGCAGCCTCTCACTCACGTTTTAGATATGACGATGGTTTTCAAAAAGATGTGGTGTGGATTATTGATCATAACTCTGGTTTAACTTGGCTTATCAACACCATTTGAAAACTGTTGTGTAGTTTGAAGTCTGAGCTTGAGAGAAATTAAAACAGAGTCTCTAAGAGGCTTTGTCTTTCCCTCTAGAGCAGGGGTGCCCAAAGTGGGGCCCGCAGGCCAAAGTTGGCCCGCCAACTATTTGATTAGGCCCTCCAAGCTGTCCTCATTACTATATTAACATTTCCTTTGAAGAATCAATGTGTTTACACGCAGTCATTCCAAGTTTAATGTTAGATGGAAAGTTGGCCCACTGACTACTGTAATGGCACTACACAGCTGGAGTGACTAATTTGTACATTATTTTTTTTTAATTTTAATAATTTATATTTTATTTTGACAGACTTCATATTGTCTCTCAGCAGTTTCTTGCTGCTGAATAACATTTCCTTTGACAAAGCTGAGCATCATGTAGGTGCCCATCACACACCATTCTTGAGCACCCCTAAATTTTAACTCATCATCTCTGAAAAATTAAGAAACCATCATTAGGATTTTGTATGGAAACAGTTTTCAAACCTTAGATTCACCACAATATTGAATAAATGTTGAATAAATATGTAATAAATGACAACAGTCTCAAACGGGCCAGCAAAATCTTTTTTTTTTTTTTTTTTGCATGAGTCACGCCACCTGTCGATCACTCCAGTAAGCATGTCTGCAACTGGCCAAACGACCTCAATTTGTCCTGAAGTGACGCCCCTTACCTGCAGGGCTGCAGCAGTGTTGCATTAAGAACGCTTTGCAAGCAGAGATTTCAGTAATAACAGAGTTTACATGTTTTGATTCATGTTAATCTACGGTAATAAACCTTTGTAAAATACACCAAAATGCAGGAAAGGTATCTACTTTATTCAAAATTATCTGGGGGGGGGGAGCCCCCCACCCCCCCCAGCCTGTTCTGTTATGTTCTTTATAAAGAATGGAAGGTTAAATAACTGTATAATAAATAAATAAACTTTACTTAAAGAATTATTTGCATTTCATTATTGCATTTGGCCCGCGGCCTTCTGATAGATTTTAAGTTTGGCCCTTTCAGCGAAAAAGTTTGGGCATTCCTGCTCTAGAGCGACTGAAATCGGTCATGTGATGCTGGTGCGTCGATTGACTCCAAAGGAAAAGAAACATCAGTCAAAGTAGGCGGTGCCTGACACGTGAGTGCCTACAGGCCGTGTGCTGCCAGTTATTGAGAAGATAGTTTTAGTGGAACAAATCGGGTGATTGCTCTTGGTGCAAGGTGGATGTAAATTGTGCACAGTAATTTTTTTAAGTGGGACAAAAAAAAAGTGAGACACAAAGGATAAATGTTTACCTCATAACTCTCCGGCTCTGGGAAAGGTAATGATGACCTGGTGAACAGAAAAAGTTATTAAAAAGTTCAGACAAGTGTCATTTAGAGCTTTCCGTTCACTCACTGGATAAAGCTCATGGCCTTCTGGATCTCCTCTCTTCGTTTTTGTCGTTCAGGATCCATCACCTAAGGACAGAGACATGTTTCACTGACAACCACTGAAAACTCACCAGAGTGAGCTCAACTCATGCTGGTTCTGTCAGCCACAGCAAACATCACCACCAGCCATAAATACAACAGAAGAAAAGACGGCGTTCTGAACATCTGTTAACAGATTGTTTTGAGTGCCAAAAAAAAAGGTCTGCCACAGAAATAATCTAAGCAGTCTGACCATTAGCACTGGCTAAATGTGACTGTCAAGTGGTCTCTAAAATAGTACTGAAAACATAATGACCATTTTTATTATCATTCTCATAGTTTCTCCACCTTTCAGCTACTTGGTTTATTTAACTCCTTGGCTAATATTTTCCCCATCAACTACCTAACAAAAAAAAAAAAAAAAACTAAAGAAAGCAATTTTCAGCATGCTTGAAGCAAACTGGAACAAAAGTCAAAAAAGCATTGTGGAAAATATGCAAGTTATTCTGAATCAATGCTAATTAGAAGACCTACTTTTAACAATACTCTATATATCAGATAACTCTCAATCAGGTCATCTGGACAGTTTATTTTTAGTAGAAACGTTTCACCCTCACTCCAGAGGGCTTCATCAGTCAGAGACGTTCCAATACTCTATATACCATATAAAGCTGGAATGCATAAAGTCTCTGAGGAAATACAGTGAGACATAAATAGAGAAAATAACCTAGTTTTTGTGGTTGCTTTTTTTTTTTTACTACTACAGTATACACATTTTACCTCAAATTTGGATACAAGTTGTATTTATTTTTCCCAGAAATGGCAAAACCTTAAACAAATCTAATTTTGGATTTGTTTAAATCAACAGGGACCTCATGTGAATGTGATAGTTTGATTCGTCCTAACCCTTCAAAGTACCACTACAACGCCAACAGTTTCTTGCAGTTCATTACATATATCAAGCTATATCTAGGTCAGCTGGACGATTCTTCTTTGACCTGACTTGACCTTGTTAGATTTTTCTACCTGGATTATTGAGTCAGGACGTAACAACGTTTTCAGCTCTAAAATGTATGTAAAACTTATTGAGCTGTATTAAGTTACGGCTGCTCGTTAAAATGACTGCAGACGAATAGGCTGAACAAATAATGCAGACCACCTAATGATATTCAGTCATTTCTGTCAACATGTTAGTAATCAGATACCGACATGAAAATACATACTTTATTTTTTGAGTAGAAACCGGAACATGCCAGCATGCATGTGCAGCTAAACAGAGGCGTTCATTTTTCACGCACACTTTTATACAAGTCCACTGATAATTTGTATTACAATAAAAGACTGTCATAAAAAAGACAAATCTTTCATCGATTAATATCTAATCGCCCTAAGAATCGCTACCTGAGTTTACCTGCTCCTGAAGTTAGCCAGCTAATGCTACATGCTAATTCGGGCTAAACGCTAATAACTCAAAATTAGCTTTACTGAAAAGATAACGAGTAGAAGGAACAGCAGCTATCACCCTGCATTTACTCACAGTCCTTCACAGCTTACATCGTTAATTATCTTGGGTTAATTTGCATATGAGCCCAGAATGATGAACTAGTAACAATATTAGCCTAACCTGCACTCTTAGCATAAACCTCACCAAGAGATACTGCGCTTTTTCAGATCAGGAGTCTCCCCACGGAGCCTTGGCGGAAAATAGGAAACCTAGGCAGGCAAGTATCAGTCAGTAAGCAGACGCATGTTTGTACGGTAGGTGTCCGGGTCATTGGTGAGCGGACGGACTTTCTGAGCTACACATGCTAGCTAGCTGTTTCAGCTACTGTTGCATCCAACAAGTTACTAAGACGAGTGCGGCCACAAGATGGCAGAAAAACTCCTAATGGGATCAAATCTACCAGTATTTGTTATGCACAAGCTTATTTACATACCGCTGCAAGTCCTTGGGTTGAAGCGATAACGTATAAAGTACACTTATTGTGTCTAAACTAAAACAAGCACCATTTTACAATGAAATAAATGGGGTCGGGTTATCGAACTTACGTAGAGAAAACGCCGACCGGAAGTGTTTTGACTTACGTCCAACGCGCATGCGTGCGGATGGCCACTGTAAACAAAAACAACGAACACACGTATTTAACTTTATTTAAAAAGCACTTAAAAAAAACACCGTTGGCCAAAAGTGCTACACAAAAAAAATAAAAGAACAAAGTGAAACACAACAATTCAAAATTCATAAGAGCAAACATAAAAAAATAAATTAATTAAAACTGTAATAAAAGAAAAAAAAATAAAGAACTGTTAAAATCATGAAAAGAACAAGACATATAAGCCAACATGTAAAACTGAGTTAAAAACCGAAGCGGAAAATGTGTTTTTAGAAAATATTTAAAAACAGGATATGCATTCCACAGTCTGGGGCAGTGGTGTGTGTGTGTGTGTGTGTGTGTGTGTGTGTGTGTGTGTGTGTGTGTGTGTGTGTGTGTGTGTGTGTGTGT
>JARVGS010000614.1:1950213-1969693 GCA_031762315.1 Hypsolebias antenori
GGGCCTTGCTGCCCTTCCACTTGGTCTCTTGGACACATAAAACATCTACCTTTCTTCTCTGCATCATGTCAACCAGCTCTCTACCTTTGCCTGTCATTGTCCCCACATTTAGAGTTGCGACCCTCAGTCCTACATTCTTGATTTTCCTCTTCTCCCTCTGTCTCCTGACACGTTTCCCTTCTCGTGGTCTTTGACCATCTGGTTGACAATTATTGACAACAGCTGATAAACTGGAGGAGCTGGAGTGTGTTGTTGAGGTAGAGGGGTGTTGGGTTTCCCTCCTGTACCTATTACCTTCTCAGCCCAGTCATGGATACATGATAAAATATGCTGATACATCCCTTTACCTGTTGTTGCATTGTGAAACCATACATTTGATCCTACCTTGTGTGTGTTTGCAGGAAGGCCGACTCCCTCTGGACTTCTGTCACTGGGAGCCTCCAGTTCTGTTTGAGTGTAACCATGCCTGCTCCTGCTGGAGGACCTGCAGGAACCGTGTTGTTCAAAACGGACTCAGGTTTTTAAATTGATTTAATTTTGTTTATGATGGATTAGGAACAATTTCTTTAAAGCTGCGACCTGACAAAGTCTGCACCTTGTAATGTACTTAACTTCAAAATGTAACCCTGACCAGCTTATCTGCTTCCAATAATGCTTCGACACATTTTACATTTTACGGTAGAAATACAAATGTAATGTTAAATATAGATGGTCTCCACTTCCTCAGGAAGTGTTTCAGCATCAATTCAAGCTGGTTTGAGCCTTTTTGAAAAACAAGTTGTGGTGAATTTAGTGAAATGGGAACAGGAAGTACAAACAGGTTCTGTCCTTCACACACACCTGACATCACTTATTACATGGATTAAAGTTCTCTGTCTCTGCAATGGATTTCTGCCAGTTTTAACGTGGCCAGGACGGATTTCCTTCATGTGTAAAAATGAGGAAGAAAAACTTGTGTTTTGTTGTACTTTTGTTAAAGCCATCCAATTTAATGATGATACTGATGCTTATTTCAACCAATAAAGAGAACCAGAGCTACAGTTTGACCCAATCAGAACAGAGCAGTGCGGAGCCTGCTGTCTGGTTCACGGTGCGCCCGGGTGTGAACAACAGAGACAAACCGCAGGTGAAAGCTCACATGCAGCAAGCCAAGCAGGACACCCCGCTACCCTAACAGAACCACCCCATGAAGTTGACGACATGGAATAAATGATTAAACGTTTACATACATCCTTTTGGATGAAAGACAAAATGTTTCAACCAAGAAGAATCTGTCCAGATGACCTGACTTCACTTTTTGGGATCACTTATCAACGCTTCCTGCTCGTGTGTAATTAAAGACATTCAAATGTGTTACGGCAGTAATGTTCGCGTCATGATTGAAAATGCAAATCGAACTAAATCTGTTATAGTAGCTCTTTGGGAACATGTTGTTGGTGCAACAGATATTTTCTCTTGTTTCTGTCTCGAGATCTGCTAACTGTTGTCGTGGTTTGTTTTATTTTAAGAAATGGGGCCAGATAGTGTCTTTGTGACAGGATGGTTGGAACAAAGAGTCTAAAAATCTTGTTTAGAGTTGGTTGTTTTTTTAGTTGACAACATCATCAAGTTAAAGCACTTAATGTCTAAATCAATCTCTGGTCAGTGTCAAGCGACTTTACAAACAAGTCTACTAAATGTAACACTAAAACAACTAAATTACTGCACAGATCATGAGTGAAGAAGAAACTAAAGTAGAAAATACATTTCAAAAATCCATAAGCACCTGGCTGAAAGGCAGTGGTTTCCTGGCAAAGGAAGAAGGGAATTTTTTTTTTTTTTGGGGAAAGATTAACTCAAAGTTGTTTGAAACACCTTTCTTTAATAAAATGCTTGTTTGTTTGGTTTAAATGTTATTTGGAAGTTGTGCCACTCACTAACAGCTCAGTTGTTTGTCCCAGGGTCCGGCTGCAGCTCTTCAGGACAGAGAAGATGGGCTGGGGAGTCAGGGCCACGCATGATATACCTCAAGGGACATTCATTTGCGAGTAAGGACACAGTGTAATGAGAGAAAAGCCTGAATTCACCTTTACTTAGTTAAAAATCTGCTTCTCCTGAGCTCATTTATGGAAACTTCTGCAGATACGTTGGAGAGATCATCACAGATTCAGAGGCTGACAAACGAGAGAACGACTCATTCCTCTTCACTCTGGACAATAAGGTGATCCAATTCATTTACATGAATCTCAAAAGTTGTGTTTCTTTCACCTCTGGCTGTTATCAGTGAGACCATCAGTCACTCAAATGGAAGAAAGTTGTGTGTTGACTGTTAACTAGTTAGATAACTAGTTGTAAGCCAAACTGTGATGACATGTGAATCAAGTGAGATAGTCTCCAAAAGTTCATGCTCAGTTATCCAGGTATAAAATCCAGCAATGTTCAGTAAGGTGGTCTGGACCTGACTGAACATTGACCTGGTCAACACCAAACAAATGACATGGGCTCCTCAGATCGAAGAAGTCCTTTGGATGAAGGACGAAGCATCTCAGTGTTGAGACGTTGAGGTGTCAACACCAAACAAATGACCTGGTCATTTGTTTGCATTCCTGCATAAGAACCTTGTCTTATCTTAGAAACATGGTGGTGGTAGTGTCATGGTTTGGGCCTGTTTTGTTGCATCTAGGCCAGGATGGCTTGCCATCATTGATGGAACAATGAATTCTGAATTATATCAGAGAATTCTAAAGGAAAATGTCTGGACATCTGTCATGAACTGAATCTCAAGAGAAGGTGGGTCATGCATCAACAATGACCCTCAGCACACAAATGGTTCTGCCAAAGAATGTTCAAGAAGAATAAACATTCATGTTTTGGAATGTCAAAGTCCTGACCATAATCCAATCCAGATGTTGTGGAAGGATCTGAAGCAGCAGTTAATGTGAGGAAACCACCAACATCCAGAGTTGAAGCTGTTCTGTACAGAGGAATGGACTAAAGTTCCTCCAAGGCGAGCCGGACAGACCGTTACCAGAAACATTTAGTTGAAGTTATTGATTGATTATTGTTGTCAGACCAGATACTGAAAGCAAAGGTTCACGTGTGTTTATCATCACAAATATGTAATATTGGATCAGTTCCCTCAATAAATAAATGACCAAGTATAATATTTTGTCTAATTTGTTTAACTGGTTTCTCTTTTTAGGACTTGTGTGAAAATCTGATGATGTTTTAGGTCATATTTATGCAGAAATATAGAAAAATCTAAAGAAGAAGAAGAAGTATTTCGGATGAAAGACACAACGTTTCTACATATGTTTTGTTTGTTTGTTTGTTTTTGTTTGTTTTTTGAACATCCAGAGGACCTGACTTAACTGTTTGAGACTTTTCTACCTGGCTTATTGATCATGCATCAGGATAAAAAGCTAAAGGGTTCACACACATTCAAGCACCACTGTAGCTGTATCTTTGAAGTGGTCAAATTATTGCAAATTATTACATTTTTGAAATATTGTGCACCATACAGAGGGCAAACTTACGTATAAATATGATCATTATTGTACATCTGGCAATGCTGGTTCCATTTGTAATTTTTTTTGTTTGTTTGTTTGTTTTTGTTTGTTTATTTCAATACAAATAGTATGGCCCATGACCACACACTGAAGCATCTACAGTTTCTCTAAAACAGGTGCCACCTTTATTCCTTCAGAGCTTGTTATCATATAGAAAAAAATGCGAGAAGAGGCAACAACACTATGTGCAATGGAACTGATGTCTGGTTAGAGCAGGCATGGCTCACTCAAACGTGGAGAAACTTGGGCAGGCAAAGGAAAGAACTGAAGGGCCTGGCATACTCCATTTGAGTCGAACAGTCGATGCATGGTCACGTGGTTGCAGGAGGTTTGTTTTCACACACCTTTCATAGTCCATGAGACACAAGCACAGAGCTCCTGGGAAAGCCCTCCCGCTGCAGTGTCCGTCACCGCATGGGTTTCTTCATGCCAGGATTTCCACTCCGTCCATGCATCTGACGTTTGGCTACAAATCTATCATGAATAAAATGACCCACTTTTCAGGAGACAGACACCTCCATACATGATGTCTGCACAATCTCTATGCAGGAGTTTCTGGCCGTTTGGTTAATTTAGTGTGTTTGAAGTCGTACAGCTGAATATTCAAGTGGATTTCCGCATTGAGGAACACACACACAAAATTCTGACCAGTCACACAATACTTAGTGCATATCCCCATGAGAAAAAGTTTGACTTGAGCCTTGTGTTGAGAAGGAGTGGGTGAAGCTGCTCTGTGAACAAAATGACGCAATTTTTTGTCATGCATCTATGTCAATGAGAGCCGATTTTGTCACTTCGGATGGAGTATGCAGGGTCCTTGAGGCATCCCATTGTCTTAAGGTTCTAGAGGTATTTGTGAACTGCAGAGAATGCTTCTCTGTGGTTAGTTCTTTACAACAAGGTTATTGCTAAACTTTATTTTTTTGATATAATCTAGTTTTATGGATTCTTCTTCAAACAACTGGCTAGAAATCTTACAAATCTTAGGCTTTATTTTATTGCTTGCCTGAAATGGCCAAGGGGGGTTTGAATGCTGTGGTAATACTGAATGTGTTAATATGAAGAAGAGAGAAAAAAAAAAACTTTTTTCCACACTTTTTTCTGCATTTTATAGTGAAATAATTGTTATTAAAAGTATCAACTGAAAGGAGTAGCACAGTGGGACATATCAGCAGCTGAGAAATGCGTTGAAACAGAAGAAAAAAATAACAAAGCAGCAACATTTTAGAGTCTAGAAAGGTCCTACATAGTTATAAATTATAGTTATAGTTCACCCTGTTGAGAGTAAAGAACATACCTAGCTGATTAGAAACTTAGAGCCAGCATTTCTCTGTGCTGCGATGGATGGAGAGTAGTTGGCAAATGGCACTGACAAGTACCGTATTTTCCGCCCTATAAGTTGCACCGCCGTATAAGTCGCATTGTCCAATTTTGTCCAATAAGTTGGAAAAATCCATGAACAAGTCGCACCTCCGTATAAGTCGCAACTATTATGTGTCACCGCTGACGCGTCGCGTATGTTACGCATCACCGCTGACAAGCCGAGATTAACACTTAAAAACTATTATTTGTTTGCTGAAAATTATAGTAAAATTGTGTCAGAGCTGAACTTTTCTGCACATAATGGTCCGTTCATCTGAATAAACATAAATACGATAATGTCAGGTCTCCCGCAGATCTGTATCACATGCACCTGCACGGAGCCGGAATGCATGTGTATTTAAAATGTAACCAGCTGAATTCTTCCTTACTTTCTTTTTTCCTTACTTTTCCTGTTATTTTTTTAAATTTAAATGAACGTTGTCCGATGAGCTTTAATAAAAATAAACACAGAAACGTCCCGGCTGCTGGAGACTGCCATGTGCGCACAGATGTAAACAATGCATTATTTATTTAAATTATTACCAGTACATGTTCACCCGCCCAAAAAAGATGACAGAAACACAGATTTATTTATTTATTTTTATTCAAAACCGTTGAATTCCTCATCTTCCATGTCACTCGCGAAGAGTTCAGCCAACTCCTGTGGAAGCTGATGTAGCGCTGCCTCCTCTTCTTCGTCTGGCCTGTCGGAGTCCTCCTCCACGTCAGCTCCAGCAGCAGGTGCAGCTAAGAGGCCAGCCTTCCTGAACCCTGACTGGATGGTTTGTGTGGTCACCGAGGTCCAGGCTTTATCGGTCCAGCCAAGGACTTGCTGGAAGGTGGCGTGACGCATGCGTCCAGTAGCTGTAAAGCTATGATCACCGCTAATCATCCGTTCCTCCCACAAACGCCGGAGCGCTGCTTTGAAGCTGCGGTTCACTGAAATGTCCAGAGGCTGGGGAAGTTTGGTCAGACCTCCCGGGATGATGGTAGGGATGGAATTGACAGATTTAATTTTCTCTTTGAATTGAGGCGTGATGTGCGCACGCATGCTGTCCATAAAAAGCAGGGCTTTTTTGGCTCTAAAAAATCCGTCCGGCTGCTTCGCGTAGCAGTTGGTGAGCCACATGTTCATCATGTCACCATCCATCCACCCTTTCTCATTCACTTTCACAACCACGCGTGGGAGAAATTCCTCCTTCGGCATGGTTTTTCTTTTGAAGATCACCATAGGCGACAGCTTGGATCCATCTGCGCAGCACGCCAGCACCACGGTGAAGTGGGATTTCTCATGCCCGATGGTCACGATGTTCACTGACTTTTCACCTTTCTGCGAAATGCTCCGTCCCATGGGGATGTCAAACGTGAGTGGCACCTCGTCCATATTAATAATATGGTCAGGCGAGATGCTGTGCTCCTGCACCTGCCTGCTGATGAACGTGCGGAAACTCTCCACCTTTTCCTCGCAGTCGGCCGGCAGCTTCTGGCACATGGACGCCCGAGCTCGGATGGACAGATTGTGCCGACATATAAAACGGAAGCACCATGAAGGTCCACCCACAAACTCCATGATGTCCATCTCTTTCGCCACCGCCATGGCGTGCAGACGGAGCTGCACCGTTGACACGCCTCTGCCCAAAGCTCGCTCCTCCAGCACCCACGTTTTCATTCTTTCTTCCAGAGCGGGCCACCTGGCCTTGCTGCCACGGTTCGCCCTCTTGACCTCTTCATGGCCGTTAGGGTGACCTCCGCCTTTCTCCAGTCACGAACAAGCTTTTCGCTTACCCCAAACTTGCGATCAGCAGCTCGGTTTCCGTGTTCAGCTGCAAACTTGATGACCTGCAGCTTGAATTCGGCAGAATACGACTTCCTCTTAGGCACCATTTCTTCACTAGTAATACAGTACGGTACATGTTTTCTCTTTGGTGTTCTCCTACTCGCTGACGTCTTTGGCGGGGGGTGATGGGATTTTAGCGGGAAAACACAAAGAAACGGATACGCCTACAGGTACACTACAGGGCCCTTTAACGCTCATAGCGGCTGAAAGCAGTACTGCGCTGTGCCTCTAGTGGCCAAAAAGTGGTACTGCACCATTTTATTCCAGTCAGAATAAATGGAAACGGTCATTTCTAAGCCAAAAATTGGTCTAAAAACATGGAAAAAAAATCCATAAATATGTCACTTCGTTGTATACGTCGCAGGACATGTAAATCAGTAAAAAAAAAAAAAACCTGCGACTTATACGCCGGAAAATATGGTACTTTTAGGACTTGTATGAAAATCTGATGATGGTTTAGGTCATATTCATGCAGAAATATAGAAAATTATAAAGACTTCATAAACTTTCCATCACCACTCTACGTAATATTTATTTACTCTAGAGCTAATGTTATGAATATTAGCTCTGGAGGTAACTTCATTTAAAATTTGCAATGGATTTAGCTCCAGAGCTAACATCACTTGTGTCAGCAATGGAGGTGATATCAGATATATTGGCTCCAGAGTTAATGATATTAGCTCCAGAGCTAACATGAGAGCTAAGTCTTTTCTTCATTCTCCTCTCTGTCAACGCGCTCCAGTTCTAATTTAAAGGCTGAATGTAAAATAACGTTCAAAATTAACATTCAAGCTGACTGGAGCTTACACTGAAGCAACTTTCTACATCATTTACCCAGAACGCTTTGCAACAAATATGAAATGGCAAAGTCTGTGTGTCAATTATTCAAAATGGAGAAAAACTAAACAGCCTACAATATTTTTACAGTCTTGGTTTTTTTTTTTTTTGGTTAGCTAAATTGTTTATCAAATAAGGTCTATCGTTACAACTAGTCAGAGATCCTTTGGAGTGTGGTAGGTACCAGTTCACCTTAGGCCAAAGGACATGGATCCATTTTGTTGCTGTTTTGTCAAACCTGAAAACCTATTGGACACTCAAATAAAATGTTGATCTTTTTCTAGGTTAGGCTCATATGACAAAAGCTGTTAAACATGTTCTAGTTTGTACTATTCAACAGCACCAAAGAAAAGTACTGAGTTTGAATTTAATCAGACTCAAATGAGGCCTATGATAAATTCTTCAACTGGTTCATAGGTTCAGTGGAAATCACCTTTTAGCACAACTTACTGTACATCACATTTAGTGCTTCTTAAAAAAACATCAGTCTACCAGTATGTACAGTACTCTAATGAAAGGCAAACTCACCTTGTTGGGTTGTTGGTGCTTTGCTTGATGACTTGACAGTAGATTTCATCTCTCAGCATTTCATTTTCTTTCCCTAGCTTTACAAAACAGTGAAACTTACTTTAAACCCACAGAAGTTAAACGATACTACGTTTACACTGCAGACCATAATGTTCAGTTCAGTTTTTTTTTTGTTAAGATCCAAGTTTTTTGTGTTTGTTCACATTATGCAAGGTTTCTGCAGATATCAGCTAATCAAATGTAATGTGTTTTAATGCCAGTTAAATACCATTGTAAACATTTATTGTAATTGACAATGGTATATGGAATGCATAAACTTTATGTTGTTTTTTTTAAATTCCATTTTCAAAGTCTTTTTTAATGCCATCAATGAATGCTTACACTATGGCACAACTTTGTGTTTTGTTTTACAGAAGATTGTCATGTGCCTTAGTTTGTAGGATTTTCTTTTCAATTCAAACTTATTTAAACCAGCATCATAGAACCAAAAGAGGTGGGGAGCATCAACGTGTGTGTACTGTATATATTTTTACTGTCACTCGATTCACTATATACTCTCATTTGTTTGTACTGTATTATTATACAGTTCTTTTATTAGGTACAATGACGTGAACAAGAGAAAATGAAACTGAGTGCAGAGCCTTTCATCAGAGACCATGCGCTGTATCTCAGATAATGTCCATCGAAATGAAGTTAGCATATAAAACATGATCAAACTGAGTGTGAAGTTCTGGATAGGAGCAATAACTGTAAGGAACATGGATTACTGCCCCACGTGTGTGTCTTTAGCCTACTTCTGCACTGAATGTGACTGACTTCTTTGGTGCAAACAACAGAAGAACTTGTGCAAAAGCATAAAAATCACACTTTAAATTACATAACATAAAATTGGCACAATGGATCTGTAACTCTTCATTTATGAAGACCGTGGGGACCAATAACAGGCGGCAGCCATGCTCTACATTTTTTGTTTTCTAGCCACTTTAAATTAAGTCTGCATTTACTCATTTTCTTTCTGCTCCTGAGTTTGTACCGTTTTCCCTCCAACACGTGATCTTCTTACACTTGAGCACCAAACAGCCAGAAACAATTGCTGGTTCCACATGTTACTCTAGTGTAACACTAATATATCCCCTTGATGAGTGAGTCACGGAGGAGCCATCCTCCTTGAACTGCAACCTTATCTGGTTCTGCTAAAGGTTTCTTCCTCATGAGGGAGTTTTTCCTTTCCACTGTCACCTTCTTGCTTGCTCAAGATGAGAGTTCTGCAATGGAGTTAAACTTAAAGCAGTCTGCTCCTCAGATAAATTAGTGTTAAATTATTGTTTTTATATATTACTGTTTCTGTTGATTAATTTTTATATATGAATGTTTCTGTTCAGTGCCCTGAGATGACGTCTGTTGTGACTTGGAGCTATATAAATAAACTGAACTGAATTGAATTGAGGAGTTTGTGTGCCTGAATGATCCTAGGAGCTATGCTGTCAGGGGCAATTGTAATTGCCCCAGGTAGTGTCTCCCAAGGCAGATTGGTCATAGGTGACAGGCCAGACAAAGAGCAATTCAGAAGACTCTTATGGACAAAAACAAATAAGGAGCTCAGTGTCCCTTGCCCAGATGTGAGTTATCAGGGACCCACTCTGGAGCCAGGCCTGGTGGAGGGGCTCATCGGCGAGTGACTGGTGACCAGGTCTCTAACCATGGGGCTTGGCTGAGCTCATCCCAAACAAGAAGCATGGGTTTGCCATCCTATGAGCCCACCACCTGCATGAGGGGCCAAATGAGTCGGGTGCATAACGGCAGTGGTCGAAGACGGGGGCCTTGGTGCTCTGACACTGTCTTAACAAAGCTGGCACTTGGGACATGGAATGTGACCTCTCTGGTGAGGAAGAAGCCTGAGCTTGTGCGTGAGGTTGAGAGGTACCAACTAGAGATATTTGGGCACACCTCGACACACAGCATGAGCTCTGGAACTGATCTCCTTGAGGAGGGCTGGACCTTATTCCACTCTGGAGTTGCCCATGGTGAGAGGCACCGAGCTGGTGTGGGTCTACTGTTAGTCCCCTGACTTGGTGCCTGTGTGTTAGAGTTTTCCCCGATAAATGAGAGAGTAGATTCCCTGCGCCTTCAGGTTGGGGGACAGGCTCTGACTGTTGTCTGTGCCTATGCGCCAAATGTCAGTTCAGAGTATCCGGCCTTCTTGGAGTCCTTGGCAGAGGTACTGGAAGGTGCACCAGCTGGGGACTCATTTATTCTGCTAGGGGACTTCATTGCCCACGTGGGTAATGACAATGTGACCTGGAGGGGCGTGACTGGGAGGAATGATCTCTCTGATCTGAACCGAAGCAGTGTTTTGTTTTTGGACTTCTGTGCTAGTCATAGTTTGACCATCACAAATGCCATGTTCAAACATAAGGGTGTCCATAAGTGCACTTGGCACCAGGACGCCCTAGGTTGTAGACCAATTATTGACTTTGTAGTTGTTTCATCTGATTTACAGCCATTTGTTTTGGACACTTGGGTGAAGAGAGGAGCTGAGATGTCAGCTGTAGTAAGTTGGATTAGATGGCAAGGGAAGATGTTGGACAGACCCAGTAGACCCAAATGTGTAGTGAGGGTTTGCTAGGAATGCCTGGCAGAAGAACCTGTCTGAATAACCTTTCAGAAAGATCTTCAACTCATACCTCCGGGAGAGCTTTAACCATATCCCAGTTGAGGTGGGGGACATTGAGTCAGGGTGGGCCATGATCCATGCCTCAATTGTTCAAACAGATGCCTTGAGCTGTGGTCGCAAAGTTGTCAGTGTTTATCGCAGTTGGCAACCTTGAACTTGGTGGACACCCTAGGATAGGGAGGATGTCAAGATGAAGAAGGAGTCTTATCAATCTTTATCGGCTGGTGGGAGGCAACAGCTCAGATGTGGGAGGAATTTGGTGAGGCCTTGGATAGAGACTCTCGGTCAGCTCCAAGGAGATTCTGGCAAACCATCATGTGACTGAAGAGGGGAAAGCAGCACTTTACTAACACTTTATTTAGTGAAGGTGGGGTGCTGTTGACCTCAGTCAGTGATGTTGTCAGGAGGTGGAAGGAATACTTCTCGGACATTCTCAATCCCACTGGCACATCTTCCATGGAGGAGGCTGAGTAAGGAGACCTCGAGGTTGGTCCGTCCATAACCGTGGCTGAAGTCGCCGAGGTAGTTAAAAAGCTACGTGGTGACAGGTCCTTGGGGGTGGATGAGATTTACCCTGATTTACTTAAGGGTCTGGATGTTGTGGGGCTGTCTTGATTAACATGCCTTTGCAACATTGCATGGACATCGGGGGCAGTGTCATTGGATTGGCTGACTGGGGTGGTGGTTCCCCTTTTCAAAAAGGGGAACGGAGGGTGTGCTCCAATTATAGAGGCATCCCTCTCCTTAGCCTACCTGGTAAGGTCTATTCAGGGGTACTGAATAAGTGAGTCCGATTGATGGTCGAATCGCAGATACAGGAGAAACAATGCGGGTTCTGTCTTGGCTGTGGAACACTGGACCAGCTCTTTACCCTCACTAGGGTCCTTGAGGGGTCATGGGAGTTTGCCTATTCAGTTGTGTTTTGCGGACTTGGAGAAGGCTTTCGACCATGTCCCTTGAGGTACACTGTGGGATGTGCTCCATCAGTATGGGATTGGGGGCCTGTTGCTACAGGCTGTTCAGTCCCTATACAAGCTGTGCGAGAGTCTGGTTTGCATTGCCATCTTGCACCATATCTCTCACCTGCACTGAAGGGGTTGTAAGTCGGGCCCCTTCGGTGTGGGAGTTGGACTCAGCCAGGGCTGCCCGTTGTCACAGATTCTCTGAATAACTTTCATGGACAGAATTTCTCGGTGCAGCCAGGGGGTGGAGGATTTCTAGTTCAGTGGCCTCAGGATTCCTTCTCTGCTCTTTGCAGATGATGTGGTCCTGTTGGTGTCATCATGCCATGATGTCCAGCTCTCACTGGAGCAGTTCACAGCCGAGTGTGAAGCAGCTGGGATGACCAGCAGCCCCTCCAAACCTGAGGCCATGGTCCTCTGTCAAAAAAGTGTAGATTGCTCTCTTCGGGTTGAGAGTGAGGTTCTGCCTCAAGTGAAGGAGTTTAAGTATCATAGGGTTTTGTTCATGAGTGAGGGAAAAATGGAGGGTGAGATTGACAGATGGACTGGTGCAAGGTATGCAGTACGGTGGACTCTGTGTCAGTCCGTTGTAGTGAAGAGAGAGCTGAGCTGTAAGTCAAAGCTCTGTGTTTACCGGATGGTCTACGTTCCTACCCTCACCTGGTCACGAACTCTGAGTAGTGACCGAAATAATGAGAAAGCAGATGAAGGAGGTTGAAGTGAGTTTCCTCCACAGGGTAGTTGGACTCTCCCTTAAAGATAGGGTGAGAAGTTCAGCTATCTGGGAGGGATTCAGAGTAGAACCGCTGCTCCTCCACATTGAGAGGAGCCAGTCGAGGTGGCTTGGGCATCTGATAAGGATGCTTCTTGGACGCCTCCCTAGGGAGGTGCTTCAAGTATGTCCGACTAGGAGGAGACCCCAAGGAAGACCCAGGACACGCTGGAGAGACTATGTCTCTCGGTTGGCCTGGGAACACATTGGAGTCCTCGCAGAAGAGCTGGAAGAGGTGGCTGTGGAAAGAGATGCCTGGACCTCCCTGCTCAGGCTGCTGCCCCCCACGACCCAACTTCAGAACAAGCTGAAGATAATGGATAGACGAATGGGTGAGTCTGACCGAGTGGTTTCAAAATTGCTTATCTAATTTTTTTTTTTAAACAAATTAAAAATGTTTAATGCCACTGAGATTCAAATTTAATGTGCTTCAATGCTATTTAAGGCTTTACATTTTACATTTTGGTAAATGACAGTTTTATTAAAGCCTTGCAGAACCCCTGGTCTATAGCCCTGATGCAGTCTGCATGTGTGGAAAAAGATGACATTATAGTCAGCTGTGGTGTATAATTAAATGAATGCTACATGTGTCAGTGTGTGTGTGTGTATAAATTCTGAAGATGATATGCAGTAAGAGCCATAAAGTCATTTTGAAAATATCTGATATGTATCTAATTTAGAACCACATATCAAACTGACCTGGGTCTGATTTGTGATGTTCTGTCATAAAAACACAGATATGTCTTATAGAAGCCAAACAATCCGATTTAGGTGACTTTTGTCTGCAGTGTGAACAAAGCCTAAATGATCTAATCTAAATAAGAGCTCTCACCAGCAGAATATAACTCAAGCATTCCACTTGAGAAGTACTTTTTTTCATTGGAATGTCGCCCATAAACTGCATCAGGTCTACAAAGACAGATAAATAAGAAGACATAAACATATAGAGGAACACATCCACCATCATTTAAATAAAAAGCATATAATAATAATAATAATAATAATAATAATAATAATAATAATAATAATAATAGTAACAACTCACTGTTGAAGCATTCTACAGCCAAATCATTGATTTCAGGATCGTTGTAGAGAATCAAGGACTCTTGGATGGGTACCTAGATGTAAACAAAGCACAACACATTAAACTTTCAATTTTCTGTTTCACAAACTTGACTTCTGACTTTGAATTCAAACAAAAGTGGAAACTATCAACTATCCTGAATAGTTGTACAAAACTAGTTGGTTCATGATTTTCTCTGGGGTTAATGGAAGGTGCTTATACTAATCTGATCTGTACCAACAGACACCTGATCAAGTAAGCAACTAGACATCCCACATGTTCAATTTTTACAGTGGAGGTTCAAACTTTTATGTTTGTTCTCCAGTTTTTCCCACTTAAATATAACATGCCATCTCTCTAAGCAACACATCTCTCTAAGCAACACAACAACAAAAACAAACAAACATGTAGTTTTTAAAGTTACAACTTTGAACAGGAAAAACTGAGCGTAGAAATCGACAGACAGCTGGACAGTTACAGTCCAAAACATTAATATTAATGATATTCTCAAAATTTTAGACTTTGCCCAATATTATGTTGGTTCAGTCCAGCTCAGCCAGTAGCCTGCACCAGTAGCCTGCAAGTCAGACCAGACAACTGTTGGGAAGAGAAAAGAAGCTTGAGTAGTTTTTTATAATTATTATTATTTTTTCTTTTAAGTGAAAACCTCTTTCTCTTTTATAAAGTCTATGTAAACCTCTAGACATGGTAGTGGTTTGGAGTGGGCGGTGTTAGGGAATTTTTGGTTAAAGGTTATAGATGTTTTAACTACTGTGGCTGAGCATGTTAACTCTGCCCATGAGCCATAGCAGAGAGAGCAGAGAGAGCTGGAAGGACACCTCTGACTGAGTCTGTGAGCTCAGCTGAACTGATATAAAAACAAGCTGCACACACGGCTCGTGGCAGATTCTCATGACTGGTGTACTTCCTGTTTATCTGTGTAACCTGTCCTGAAAATCTGACCTTGCAAGTACAAAGTACAAAGTAAATGCAGGTTAAAAATCTTCTCCTGCTGTTGAGTGTGGCTCCGAGTAAGTAAAACAAAGCAAGAATATTTTTCTCCAACAGCGTGCCTCTGCTTTAATCTCTTAGCTTTTGTGTTAGTTCCATAATGCATCTCTACGAAATTAATCTGAACAAATCTTCTATAGAGACTAATCAGTACTTTATCACATTCATACACTGATGGGACATACAATGGAGACAATGAGGGGTTCAGTGTCTTGCCCAGAGACACTCCAACATGTGACTGCTGGTGGAATCAAACCTGCAACTCTCCCATTGGAGGACAACTGCTCTAACCACTTAGCCACAGCTGCTCCACATAATCCAATATGACGGCCAACATATGCGAGCAGTTGGAGATCCCTTTGAGTTGAAAAAGCATCAAGGCTACAATCAGACTAAATGTGGCCTGAAAGTAAACAAAATGCTAAATGTGCACATTTAACATGTGATGGACTCGTGACTTGCCCGGGGTGTCCCCCGCCTCTCACACTGTGATGGCTGGACATGGGCACCATCCCGCAACCCAGAAATAATGAAGTGGATAAAGGTAATGGATGGATGATGGATGGATGGATGGATGGATGGATGGATGGTGTGCATTTAATTCTGGATCTGCATTTAACTACATGTGACATAAAAAATGTAGGAAATTGCCAGAATAAACACAGTGCTCTAACAACAATAAGAGTTATGAC
Source organism: Hypsolebias antenori (assembly GCA_031762315.1). Taxonomy (NCBI): domain Eukaryota; kingdom Metazoa; phylum Chordata; class Actinopteri; order Cyprinodontiformes; family Rivulidae; genus Hypsolebias; species Hypsolebias antenori. Next base: position 1,965,500 of record JARVGS010000614.1, read on the forward strand.
ATCTAAAATGTGCATTGCATAGTCTGCTATTAGCTACTGGCTTAGTTACTGAACTGATCATTACATTTGGGTGTAATTCATTTAGCTTTTTATTTTGTATTATTTTCTATCTCCCACCATTTCACACATGGACATGCATGTAATTTCTGAGGCGTTGTAAACTCTTACCTCTGTGTGTTGAACTGCTTCTGAAAAATTTCTTCCAGTAGCTGGAACACCTGTAGTCCCAACTCTTTAAACAACAAATCATTGTAGCACAACATTAGCCTCACCATCGTATGTGAACCTTGACCTGTGATATGATTCACAGCAATAATAAGCACTTTCTTACATACCTGAAGAATTTAACAGCATACTCAGCCATAGCTGAGAGGCCCTCTACTCCGTGGACTGAGCCCTGAACTGAATTTGGTCCTGACTTGTGGAGTAACCCCCATGCTGAGCTGGGGCGTGAGGCCTCTCCTGCAGGGGGCTCTGAATGAGTACTGCCCATGTGTCTGCTGGCTCTGCTGATGGCACGTGGAGGCGTGTTCTCAGGTGGAGTGACAGGCTTTGCAGTCCTCATGCTTTTCCTTCTGTTGTCTCGTTGGTCCAAATGAAGGCCGTGGTAGTCCGGGGCTGCAGATGGCTGCGTGATGTCTTTTGGGAACAGACCAGAACGCCCTCCAATAGAGCCAAACTGCCAACCTGGTAGAAAATGCAAAACGGATACAGTCAATAGTAAAATGTTGCAGTGACTCCAGTGATGACACTGCACATATCTCACACTACAAACAACACATCCAGAGCATGATCTTACCTGTCTGGGATACTTCCATTGGTAATAATTTGATGACATCACCTTTACTGAAGTTGAGGAGACTCTTGTCATCGGTTACAAAAGTCTTTAAAGCTACCACATGTCCTGAGTCCTGGGAGCAAAGAGAAACGTGAATTAAACTAAGCAGAAAGGCATTTGGATTCCATGTAACAAAATTATTGTCATATGATGTTGCAACGCTTTGAAGGGAAATGTAATCATATTAACCATGATAAGAAAAATCAGTAAATCCACCTTGATGAGCTCTTTGAGGAACAACTGAACCATGGCAGTGATCTGTGGAGCCCTGGATGACTGCAGCACCAGGTTTTCACACGTAAGCTCCAGCTCCACTTTTTCCTCACTCTGAAGATGAACTGACAGAACCTCTGCAAAACTGTTTTTATGGAAACATGAACACTGGTTAATGAGGCAAATTGACACGAGCAGTGAACATTCACACCAGCTGTGGGAGTTCCAGGTGTTCTCCTGCAGCTTCATGACACTAGATGGTGCCAACAAGCACACGTCCTGTGGACCGTTCACCCATTGAGCTGCAGGAGTAGAAAAGGCCGTTGATGACTTCACCGACGCTGCTGCATTATCTGCCAGTCCAACTGCTAGTTGTGTTCCTAGCCACTTGACCATTTTCTGAGTTGTAAAGACTAAACCTTTATTCTCACACGTTTAAACACTGTCTCCTGTGTTCCTCCTGTGACTTGGACCTCCCTGGTTTCATCTTAAGCCTCCTAGTGATTGCTACAGCCGTTCCTCACCTTCCAACTCTTGCCCATCAATTGATGCAAACTTTCTGGTACTTACCCTTACCCTTTTAGATTTCTGGTACTTCCTCCTTCATGATTACTCAAACTATTGGAGCCTCAATCCGATGATGACCTTTTCCTCCAATAGTTAGATATAGACAACATCTTGAATCATCCTCAATGATCTAAGCCCTCATCCCCTGTTCTTGCTCTCCAGGGTTCCAGTCCCTCCCAGCTGTGTTGCAGCCAGCTGCTGATTTTCACTCTTTGTAAATAAACTGTTTATGGTTCCTGGTCACAGAGTTGCTCTTTTTGGTCACTTTTATTTGGGCACTTGACAGAAACCTTACAGCTAACCAGGTGTAGTTTCTGTTTTACCACCACTGTTTTTTTTTTTCCAGCAGTTTAACTGAAACATCAGATGAAAAATTTCCGAACCAACAAGAAATAAATATTTATTATATTAGACAGACGGATATATGGTCATGGGTAAAAACTTCCACCCTCAGTCAGTTGTAGCGTTATGCATATCAGCACATGAAAAAACAATCTGGTTATCACATGTGAAACCATGTGTCCAACAGCTGAAGGCTGTACCACAGCTGGGTCATGATGCAACAAGACAAAACGACCAAACACATCAGCTACAACTACAACAAAATAGTAAAAAATGAAAATAAATCAAGGTGTTGCAACAGTCCAAGCAAACAACAAACCTCAAACTGCTTAAAATGTTGTGATGGGACCTTGAGAAGAAGACAGAAACCGATGTCTGCAAACCACAGTAAATACAGGGATCTCTGACTACTTGCACTTACTGGTCTTGATGTGTTATTCCTCTAAGGTTCTAAATTTACTCAAACATAATTTTGAGTGTACAAAAAACAAAACACTTTTCCACTCTATTAATATTTTTTAAGCACAGTAGTCAAAAAGGAAAAGTTGTGTTTCAAACATTGTGTCCAGCTGCTGATCCCGCAGTTTGTAGAACCTCCTTTAGCCTCAGTAATTCTAGTACCGCTTTTATCTAGAACTTTATCAGTCTCTTGGTTGTGGAGGGATGTTGGCCCTCATCTTGCTTAAAGGGATCTCTGACTAGATGAACCTCAGCTGATAATTATTTCAGCTATAAAAACGAGACTGGAAAAATACTGTAGGCTGTTTAGTTTTTATAATGTTTTAAAAATTAATAACACATAGATGTTGATACAGTATTTTATCATAAAAGCATATTTCTGGTCAAAGGCGGCATTGGTTGTGTTCTTTATGTGAGCTGCAGCCTTCAGTCAGTGGTTGGGTACTTTGGTTTGTATACTGGTTTTTAAGTGTTGGTTGTGTTCTGTACCTGTAGCCTTTGAGCAATCTGAGATGCTTTGGGTTGATGCCTGATGCTCTCACCACCTTCAGAAGACGAATTCCTCTATGAGAAATACCCAAAACCTGAGCATCGCCTCTGTGAGCCTGCAAGACGCGGAAAGATACTTATGAAGAAATCTTTGGTCGTTATTCAAAGAATGCATGGTGTTATTTAACATCAATAAGTAACACCTTTCTTGTTCACTTTCAAAACACAATTACAGAAATAATATACTTCTTATATGCAAAACACCCCCCAAAAACAGAGAAACTAATTAAAGCCTTTGTTTTAAGAAAATATTTAAAAAAAAAAAAAAATTGCTATTTGTTTTATTAACAGTGGGAAGGAGAGAACAATGCCCCCTTGTCATAAATTTATATCTCGCATGAGTTTGAACTCTCAAAATTGCTTCAGCACGAAGAAGTAATGGTCTAACCTAGGCACACTTTGGTCCACATGGAGACCAGAACAAGATCCAAATGATCTGATTTGCATGAAGCTGGACATCAAGAATAGACACCAAAAAGTGGGGGCATCACCAATGGAGCAATAGTGTTATCAGTTTTTTCTTCTTTCGGCTGCTCCCTTCTTCAGGGGTCGCCACAGAGAACTAAGTCACATGAAGACCTGGCAATTATTTTTATGTCCTTCCTGAAGTGATCACACTCACAAAAATCACCGATGGATGGAAGAACAGAGGAAGGTTATTTCAAATGTCCTTTTCAGTTTATGACGGGGAAAAGGACAATTAGCATTTACCTGCGTGTCCTTGGGCTGCAACTCTCAGCAGGGAGAGTGAAACAAAGTGGTGTGACACTGACGTGTTCGTCTAAACTGCTGCTACACTAAAATATTCAAGAGCTGTAGACACCACTTTGTGTAATAATTTATCCAAAATCAAGATGCAGGGTTTTGTAAGATTTTAACTTGAGACAAAATCTTGTAACATTTGGATTATGCAACACCTCGTGGCGCCAGGTCTTGTTGCTCCCGTACAGATTTAGTGATTTTTATATTTTATATTCTGAGCAGCACTTTGGTTATCTGAAGCTAGTTGATATAAAGAAAAATCTCTAAATAGGTCAGTTTTCTGTGCAGTACACTAACAATAGTGTAAGGATGGCTCCCTCTGCTGGCTCTTCCTTGTCTGTTCTCCTTGTGTTGTCTCCTGTTTGTTGTGGTCTCCCCTGCTCTGTTTTAGTTTAATCATTCAGTTAGTTTCTTCAGTCCCTCTCTGTGTTTTTAGTTCAGTTCTCCAGTCCTGCTTTGTGTTT
>JARVGS010000614.1:2413144-2424538 GCA_031762315.1 Hypsolebias antenori
CTAAATTGTCTCTAGGTGTGAGTGAGAGAGTGAATGGTTGTTTGTCTCGTTTGTCTCTATGTGTCTCTGTGATGGACCGGAGACCTGCCCGGGGTGTACCCCACCTCTCGCACAGTGATTGCTGGACATGGGCACCGGTGGCCCCTGTGACCCAAAATGGAAGAAGCGGGTAAAAGATAAAGGATGGATGGGACTTGTATACTTTTTAAACATTTTAACCTGTTCTCAGTGTAGTAAGTATAAATATGTAACTAAACAAGGGGTACAATGATGTCCCATCATTGAAGGATTTGAAGAGTGAATGTTTGTAGATCTCAAGATGTGTTTTTCTGGACTGGAATTGAACAGGGAATGCAAGTGAACCTTAATGTTTTTGGTGCAAGATATTCATGTGGGCAGGAGATACAATGACTGAACCTAGTGAGCAGAGGGAGCAATGAGAAGTGAAGAAAAATGTGTCTTCTAGTTTCTTTTTGATATGATTTTCTATAAATTTGGGCCTAAAAGCACCTTGCATTTTAATTGTTTTTAAACACATTTTTATTTTTTATTTTACAGCGAGCCTATTGTAGTGGACAACTGGATAATTTTATTATGAGAATACAACAAAATTTAGAAAAAAAATGAACAGGTTATGACTTTAGAGTGATATTAAGAAAATAATATTCACAATTTCATCAAAAAACTTAACTATCATTCTTGATCATTTCCTGTTACTTGCAAAGACGATACAGTAGTTTTCTGTATACTGTATTTGGTTGAACTGTGAACATAAGCAGTTCTGCAGTTCTTTTGGATATTTTATCAGTGTTAATCCTGGATCCATGTTTTCCTTTTGGTGATGCAGAGAAACATCTTGCATTTGGTACACCACATGTATGTCTTACCATTGCAACCATTATTCCTACATCTTGGTGTAGAGGCAGGGCAGCCTACTCGAGACCCGAAGGTCCTGGATTCGATCCCCTGTCATTGCTCATCTCGTGGTGTCTCTGAGCAGGACACCTAATCCCAAATTGCTCCCTGGGCACTTACATAGCTCCCACTGCTCCACTTGGGTGTATCCCAGGTACGATGGGTTAAAGCAGAGAGCCAATTTCGTATTTGTGTGGAAACATACAATGATGACAACACATAACACTTTATTTACAGTATTGTTATTTCTGCATGCTTGATGTCCACCATCTCTGGCATGTGCCTGACCCCTAGTCTGTGTACTGATGACTCTGGCTTGGGGAGCTTTATTTTCATTGGTGGTTGATACTCTTCACTGTCTTCACTGCCATCATCCAAAGAAGGACTATCCAACATCTCTTTAGCCAGGTGCCATTTGAAATCCAGATACTATTGGGTGTTCTTAGGTGATCCACTGAGCGCTTTACTGTCAGACTTGTATTGGATCCAATCATCTTCGATGGCAACATCAAAGAAATGGACATCACATGGTCCTGGTTTACATGCTCAGCATTCAGTCACAGAGGTCTACACCACCCATGTTGTATTATAATATTTAATCTAATGTTATATCTAATCTAATATTATATTATACAAAGTACTTTGTATATATAATATCTAATATAATATCTAATACAATATTTTAGAAGCTCTGTTTGAAAATAATTGTATGCAAAAAACTATACAAAGCGAAATATTGTTGACCAACCATGGATGATGAAAAGGTTGAGAAATGCTTGTTTAAAAAAAAAAAGAAAAGAATTATTTGTACTTTGTACTCATGCTTCTTGAAATCCAGAACACAAGAGGCAGAAGAAAAATATAAGAAGTATAAAAATTAATTTGTAGGGATTATAAGGAAACATAAGAAGGAATATTAAAGTGATTTATTAAATAAAAGTAATGGTGATATGAAAGCAACATGGCAAGTAATGAATAGTGTTCTGAAAAATCATGAAGTGAAAATGGGTATTTCACAATATTTTGTGAAGGACAATGATGAAATCCATGATGAGAATGAAATTGTAAATGGATTTAATCATTATTTTGTGAATGTTGGATCAAGCCTTGCAGCTAAAATACCAAAAGTAGATAATAATGTGAGCCATTCAATTATAGGTTGTGCAAACAGTATTTTTCTAAATGGAACTGACAAAGAAGAAATAATGAATGTAGTAAAAAATCTTACAGACAAGAGATCAAAAGACTGGGTGGACATGGATATGATGTTTGTAAAGGACATAATGAGTCATGTTATTGAGCCATTTACATATATATGTAATTTATCATTCTCAACAGGAATATTTCCAGATAATATGAAAGTAGCTAAGGTAATTCCTCTTTTTAAAAATGGTGATAAATGTGTTTTCAGCAATTACTGTATAGACCAATATCCTTGTTACCACAGTTCTCAACAATTCTAGAAAAACTATTTGTGACCAGACTAGATCAATTTATTGCTAAACAAAATATTCTAAGTAACAGTCATTATGGGTTTAGAGCAAAAAAACTACATCAATGGTTCTCATGGAATTAATAGAACAAATAACTACTGCTGTAGATCAAAAACAATATTGTGTTAGTATTTTTGTCGATTTAAAAAAAGCATTTGATACTACTGACCACACTATTCTCCTTGAATAATTGAACAAATATGGTATTCGAGGACCAGCATTGAATCCCTTGAAAAGAGATCAAAATGAATTTTGTCAATGTGTATGGTCATCAGAGTCAGTAAAGCCCTAACAATTTTACACTCCTTCACCATTACAGACTGGGGTATTGTCCCAGGTATTGTGGACAGGGCCTTAGTTCATTAATTCATCTCTTGATAAATTAGCCCATTATTTGTGATGATGTCTCCCATGTACTTGTACCTCTGCGTGAGGGAAAGACTCATTCATGACCCTGAGGTCATGACCCTGAGGTAGCATGCAGTCTTTCACAGCTGAGAGCAATGGCTTTCGACCTAGAGGGGCAGATTTTCATCCCAGCCATTTCACACTCAGCTGCAAAATTTTCCAGTGCATGCTGAATATTACAGTTTGAACATACCAACAGAACCACATCATCAACAAAAAGCACACAAGACCCTGAAGCTCCTAAACCAGACACTCTCACCACTGTGCCTTGAGATACTGTCGAAAAACACCACATACAAGATCAGCGTCAAAGCACACCCCTGGTAGAGTCCAACTCACACCGGGAACAAGCTCAATTTATTATGTGAACTGAATACCCAGACGAAAGGACTGAATAAACACCAAGACAGGATGGAAAGTTTAGCTACGGTAGTTTATTTACAGTGATGATAAATGACACAGGTCATGTCAGGAACCTTGAGGAGCAAGGAGAAGGGTCAGATATTAAATACTTCAGGGATGGAGTAAGCAGATTGTCTCTGGTTCTTAGGATAGGTCGTTGAGGAGAACTGGTTCCAACAAAGCTTGTTCAAGCAAGGAGTTGTCCAGAGTGCATTGTAGTCTCTGGTGAGTGCATGGTTGGAAGGCGAGGAAGACAGCTGAGGAGGCCACAAATAAATTTCCATAGTTCAGCAGAGGAGGCAAGGAACAGGAGGTACAGTGGAGATACAAAAAAGACAGGTAAGTAATTCTCAAGTCAAGAGAGTACTAAGTGTCTAGAAGCACAACGACCACTGGCAGGTAATGCTCCAGTGGCCTTGTATACTCTTGACGTCTCATCAAGGATATTATTCACAGGTGGCAGTTTGGTGCCATCTAGTGACCTCCAGACAGTAGTGAAACAGGAACTCCCACACAATTTGTGCAGACATATGTTTTGTTCTGGTTATACAGTGTCCAGATAGTCTTCAAAAGTGACTTTAGCATCTTATATTAATGCAGAAAACTACAAAACACTTGTAAACTGGAGAGTCCACTTTCTGTCACCAGTAACTGCAGGGGTAAATTTCTTGTTTAATGTTTCATGACCAAGTTGAAAATGTCACTGTAACATGAATTTGAGCTTTGTTAATTGGTCAGAGCCTCCCTGCAACAACCTGAAATAAAGTCATGAGTAATCAGTGATACCTTAGTAGTTGGAACACACTCTCTGGGTCCCTCTTTTTAGAAATGAGGACCACCACCTGCTACCCTGCAGGTTATGTTTCAATCCTCCATGCAAAATTAAAAAGCAGGTCAACCATGACAGTACCCCAACAACTGTAAACAGTCCCCCATGTGCATCAACTACAGCTTGGAAAGGGACTTGCTTTCCTGTTCCGAGTCATCAAATTGTTCGCCAGCTCCTTCATAAGGCCAGCCAAAAATCCTTCCAGAGTTCTTCTCATGCCTGAGTTTTTTTTCCTCTTCAACCACAGAAATACACTTCTTAAACATGAATTCCAGAGTTCATCAAAATAAGAATAAGAACCCTTTAAAATTTTAAGTGCTCAAATCGTATTCCACAATCAGTAAGTTGTGTTCACAAACCTAATCTATTTTAGAGTTGCTGCAGACAAAAAAAACATCATTAGCAACATACCAGCCTATTAACATGGATGTTTAAGACGCCATCCTCTTGTAGAACACTTTCACAGGCCACAACAGCTTCACAAACACACATATACACTCTAATTTAATAACAGTGAAGAAACCCCAGCATGATTGCTCATAAAATGCATCTAACCACCGATGGAAACGTTCTCTTCTACCAGCAGCTCTAGAGGAAAGCCCTGTGTCCTGTCCTGAAAAGGGAACAGTGCTTGGAAAAAGATTTAAAGGTGTTGTACAACAGGTTGTGGCAAAGGCTTTTCAAAGATTGACCTAATAAATGCATTGAGAGAGTTATGTTAGAATATCATTTGAAACTTGCATGCCTTTTCCTCTGGAAATAGCTAATTGTTTACTGACATCTTCAAACACAAAGTTTTCTATTTTATTTTTTATTTTAATCAGACCCACAAATCTGCCTTGATCTTCATTCTATAACCATTTCCATTTTGGGGTGGATGATGGTTGCTAAAGTTGCTTGGCTTAATGTCACATTTTCCAATATGAAGAAAACAAGTCTGTGAAATTGCCACAGGGGCAGAATGTACCTCTGCAGTAGGACCATGATATGTTATGTTTGCACAAATGTTGGTGTGTGTGTGTGTGTGTGTGTGTGTGTGTGTGCGCGGGCGTGTGTGTGTGTGTGGGTGGGTGGGGGGAGTTACTTGGTTGTGTACAGGAGCCAGCTTGATAGCTGGCTGTTGTTGTTGTTTTTTTTTTTTTTTTTTTTCAGAAACATTTCTCCTGTCTTGAAGCAGCCTGCCTGCTTATCTGTATTACTGTCAAAAAAAAAAAAAAAAGATATCACATAGAAATATCACAAATACACTTATGTGTATAATAGTTTTCAGAATTTTACAGTAATCAATTGTTTTAACCAAATTTTCACCATCTTGAACTTCAGAAGACATTTTCCAAATTATGTTTAAACAAGTTGTTGAAAGGAATGTAATCACCTGACAGTTACAGTGCTTGCTTTGCATCTAAACAGATATGTCAGTCAAACAGAATAAAATGTCTTTTGATAGACAGGCAATTTGAATTAAAAAAAAAGCAAAGGCCTGTAATTTAGCCATTAGTTTGCAGGAGTATCTGCAGTGCAGAACAAATCAATTGTCAGAGTCTCTCTTGCTCTTTCTGCCACAATTTTTCCATGATGGATATACTTAGCATAGTAGCTATTAACTTGTACCCACATCCCACAGTTATAACTCTGAGGTCAGTGCTGGTGCTTTAAATGAGCCCTCAAAGAGTTGTCAATGTGGGAGCTGCTGCATCGGACAAAACGGCACCAAAACAAAACGAGTAGTGCATTTTCCATTGCAACTCTCCGGTGAGTTAAAAGCTAATAAATGCCGACTGTTTTCTAAGAAAACCACAATACATGTAATATAGTAAAAATGTAGCCAAAAAAAAAAAAAAGTGTAAAAGAAACTCAGTAAATTCTTTTGGTGACCTTATCTTATGCCAAGGGAACAAATACTGGTTTTATGAGCTGTAAAGTGTAAAAAATACAGAGCCCTCTAATGTCAAGTGGTTAAGTTTTAATAACTGGACAGAGAGATGAATTGGTTACGCATTTTAGTGAAACCACTTGTACTAGAGGAGAAACATATGCTGCTGCTGTATACAAGCCATAGACCAAATGTAAACATTAAATGTGGGGAACATGTCCCATATTTTATGTAGTGGCTGCATGTGTCCCATAACCCCCATATTAAAAACGTTACGGGAACTGCTTTCCTCCACCTGCATAATATCACTAAAATTAGAAATATATTGTCCATAAAGGATGCAGAAAACCTGGTTCATGCATATATCACATCTAGGTTGGACTATTGCAATTGTTTATTATCTGAGTGCCCAAAAACTTCTTTAAAAAGTCTTATAGTTGATCTAAAATGCTGCTGCCAGAGTTTTAATGAGAGTTGGTAGGAGAGATCATATCTCTCTAGTTTTAGCTGCTCTCTATTGGCTCCAGACCGGGACAATAATCCAGGCTGAGAATTTGATACTATCCCAGGCCCCCACCACCCAATAAATGCAAAGCACTAAGACTGAGTTAAGTGCATTTTGAACACCACATGACACCATATATGTACTTGTTTAGCAACATGGTGGCCATTGGTATCAGAAGCATTTGTGATTTTTTTTTCATTCATTCATTCAACCTTTATTTAGTCAGGTTAATCCCATTGAGCCTCGAGGACTCATTTACAAGAGAGACCTAGAAAGTAATGTGGGGGGGCAGGGGGGGCACATTTTATTGGGGGGCCCTCCCCCAGAAATTTTTTATTAAAGTAGAAGCCATTTCCTACATTCTGGTGTATTTTAATGGTTGTTTAACATCTAGTTTTACCTACACACGTAAACACTTGATTCAAAATATATTCTAGACTTAATGGCACAACAAGACCTGCCTGAGCAACAGTGCTCCTTGTGTGAACAGAGCACGCTCCCCTTCTTTCACGCATCCTAGCCAGTTGTAGGGTCAAGAGACAAACACGGCAAGGCCACACAGTGAAATTCAATATGTAAGGGTGTAAATTTTACATTACACAATCTATTAAACACTTTGCACAAAATCAGTTTAGTTTTAATAAAGACCAAACTAGTGCAACCAGAAGTTGCAACAGACTGTATATCTACATATAAAACACACAAAACAAAACACAACTAACTTTAAGCATTGACCTTAAATTCAACCATTAAGTGTACAATGTAAATATGGCAAATAATGGAGGATTTACCTGCAGTAACATTTGTACAAATGAACTAGTGGTACTTCCTGTTTATAACTGGGGGTTGGCTGCTGGACATTATCATCTTTTACATTTTCCCAAACTTTGCTTAGTTTTTGAAAAGGAATAAACTGTATTCCACTCTCTAAACATTCAGGGTTACATGTGTCTGAACTCATAGTTTCCAATCTATTCATTTTCACGAATTGATTATATATATGTAATGGTTCTGTTCATATACAACAAATATGTTGTTTTTATCTCAACAGGACTAGAATAAAGGTTAAATAAAATAATATAATACAAGGATTTTAATATTCACATAATTTATTAGTGGAGTTTATGAAGGGCACACAAAATCTGAATTCCTGGACATTTCAGCATTAAACTTTCTTCAGATCCTATTTGTTTACCAAATTCTAAAATGTGCAATATCCTTTGTCAAAACTTAAACATTTGTTCTATTATGGCCCACTTAGATCCCTCAAAGTGAAACTAACCTCATTAAACTGGCTGTGCTGACAGATTATGCCAGAGTTTCACTTTTCACCACTAGTATTTCGGTCTTACCTGTTCCATTACGAACAAATAATGTACTGCACTTTGCTGCATCAGTGCCAGTGCTTTTCCCTTTTTCATCCTCTCTCTGCTCCACCTTTTCTCTTTGGTTGTCTCTCTCGCACCAATCTACAAGCCATATGACCCAAACCAGAGAAATGATGGCTGTATATAAATGCACGTGCCACAAGCAAAGATATAATCCTCACAAGCGCAAGTCAAACACCATAACACAGCCCTGCCCCTGATAGCCCTGATGTAGTCGTTGTGTCTCGCTGTTGCCGTCACAGAAAAATTTAGGTAGGGGATTTACTAAACAAAATAGTGGCATAAAACGTGACAAAGGAAAGAAAACTTTTTTAAAGCACTGCAGGAACTCTCTTGTGTTTAACTTTGCAATTTTGTCCAACTTGTCTAAATTGCTTAGCTGACCTCTGGAAAAAAGCATATGCCTAATGTCAAAAAAGCAGCAAAATATGACTGATCACCTTCATTTTGCCCATTTGGCTCCTTGGCACAAGCCTAAATTGTGTATTCTTTCCATAGAGCCAAACCACCCGCCCTGCATTTAATTAATTTCCTCTTCTTTTATAAGCTACTGCTAAAACTATACAACAGCTTTTCCTTATGTATCAAACTTTCCTGTTGCTGGAAGAGTAAGAGGGTCAAAGCTTTAGTCCATCATTATTTACACTCACCTAAATTATATCATTTTACCTGTCTTCAGTTTTGCTGCTCCTGGGTCACTTGCTTTAGTTATGAAAAAAGGAAAGGAAATTTATTTGTCAAGAATTTTGGTACAAAATCAAATTACTGCCATCAGAACCCATTAGAGGAATGTGTGTGAATGTCTCTGCTGGCAGGGTAATGATTAAAATGGCTTTTATTACTCCCTGTAGGAGGGCAAAGATCTAGCCCAATTTCCTTGTTATTTTGGGGTGGCTGTGGTTGAGCGGTTAGGGCAGTCATCCTTCACTGAAAAAGTTGGGGGATCAATTCCATCAGTATACAGCCCTATGTTTAAGTGTCCCCTGGCAAGGCACTGAACCCCTCACTGCCTCCTGTGATGAGTTTATGAATGCAATATAAAATTCTTCTATAGTCTCTGTAGAAGGATTTATTTAGCATATTTTTACACAGATGAAGCAAAGTACTGAATATGTGTGGCTGTAAAGGACAGAGTTGTAAAACACTTTGAGTATCCCGGTTGGATAGAATGGTGCTATACAAGTAACAGTCCTTTTACCATTTGGGCTCCATGGAGCTTTCCCATGGATGGATGTTGTGGTAGCATTTATGTTTGAAACTTTTTGGTTTTGACTGGAACACAAATAAGCAAGTCACATTAAATTTACTTAGAATTCTGATGCTCACCTACCCTGTTATTTTCAGATGTTAGTGCACAAAAACCACATTTGTTTCTTTCTTTTTTCGTCTACCAAAATGTTCAACTTATTTCCATCGCATGCAACATATTTATTAACGTCTGCTGAATGTGAGAGAACAATAATGATTTCACATGTATCTGTGTGTTTGTTTTTATGTAGTGTTACGAAATTATTTCAAGAACCTCTGAGCAGACTGGGAAATTCTGAATAAAAAAGAGGTGCACCAATGTCCACCATTGCTAAATGATTTGAGTAGTAGAGTTGAGAGTCGAGACGGGGTAGATGTAGATGGGCCGACTTGAGACCAGAAAGTCGCAGTTTGATGCCCTGCCATGCCAGTATGGTGTGATGTCTCTGAGCAAGACACCCAATCCCTAATTTATCCTCGGGCACCCACATAGTTGCCCACTGCTCCACCTGGGTGTATCCCAGATGTGATGGGTTAAATGCAGAGAACTAATTTCAGTATCGTATGGGAACATATGATGATGACAACACATAGCACTTATACTTACAATGAATGTTTGAAATCTTCAAGATGAGTGTTTTTTATTTTTGACTGGAATTAAACAGGGGATGCAAGTAAACCTTAATGCTTTAGGTGCAAAACATTCAGGAGGGTAGGAGTTACATTGTATAGAATCAGAATAAGCTTTCTTATCATTGCGTCGAGATACAACAAGAATATGTCCATACAGCCATCCGAAAGATGGACGGAGTCCACAAAGTTGCTTCTACATAGCGCGGCATTCTTATTGTTTCAGAATACATTTTTTTAGATAGAAAATGGGACAAAGCCATGAGGAGAGGGGTAGTGGCATTACAAAAAATAAAAAAATAAAATAAAATCTCTTCACACCTTGTCCTAACAGGACACAATTTCAACATCAGAAAACTCTGCCAGCTAAAGCACATTTATGAACATGTTACATGTGCATTTATGATGAGGCGGTCAATGAAGCACTAAACAGATAGTCCATTGTCCTGATAAGATGATGGTCAGCCAGCACAGTTCTAATAAGCCTTCACAGATGGTTGGGGAGAGGGGGGTTGGGATAGATAAAGCTTTTCCTTAGTTTACACATTTCCCAGGAGAAATTGATAAGCCAGCCTGTTTCGAGGCCTACCGGGGAGACAGATTCAGATAACCACAATTGTTGACTTATTCAGGCAGACTAATTTTTTTTTATTGTCAGCCTTTGAGTCTGTACTTTCCAAGGTCCGAAATGGCCAGATTTGGGTGCATTCTGCTGGTCCGTGCTTATGAGCCTCTTCAACGTCGTTTCCATGCTGACGAGTCCCCAAACCAAGTGATTCAAATCACTTCCAACTTCTGGTTTAGCTCATAAATCAGCTGATTTGAGGCCTCAAAGCACGAACCAACCTTCACAAAGACTGCAGCCTGACAAGGTCCAAATTAGCTGTGACTGTCTTCTTTATATGTTGATAAACCAAGAACCAGACTATTCCAAAAACAGGAATCCTGTTTTCATAAATCCAATTATATGCAATTCCAGTGTCCTCATCTGATAGCAGAGGTAGGCACATCACCCCAGAGATATATTTAGCTGCATGCGCCTCGTCAGAGCAGAGGAGGGTTCTCCAGGACCCTGTCTCTTTGTTGAAAAGATTTTGTAATTTATGTTGAAAGTCCAGTTGATCAGATACAAAACTGTAGTTTTCATTTTGGAAGACGTGTAAAAATAGGAGCTGCTCCGATACACAGACAGAGAGCAAAAGCGGTGGCGCAGTAGTTAGAGATGGTGGGCCTGTGATCAAAAGATCAACGGTTCAAGCCCCGGTACGACAACTAGGGATGCACTGATCCACATTTTCTTACTTCCGATTCGATCCGATACTTAAATCTGAGTATCGGCTGATACCAATACTTTCCGATACGATACCATTCAGGTAAATGAGGCTCAGCTCTATACCACAGACGTTCATCTCACTCATGGTGCAGCCAGAACACTAACATACCGCTAAGCATTATGGGAAAGACAGCAAAGGCCTAAATTATTACAGCCTCAGCCAGCCACTAATATCCACTTTAAAGCAAGGAACAAAAAAACATGTTTTTAAAAACATGAATATATTTGTAGACACTGTACTTTAATCTTCTCTCTACAGACAAGTACAGTGAATACAAATATATCCATGCATGTGTTGAAGTAAAAACTATACACTTCATCTTACTGTTGTGTTAAAGTTTAAACTATATACTTCATCTTACTGTTGAAC
>JARVGS010000614.1:3379696-3390709 GCA_031762315.1 Hypsolebias antenori
TCACACCTTAAACAGTAGGTGTTTCTTAAGGTCTTTGTTAGTCTAATTCACAGATGAGGCTCCTCTGTTCCCATCAATGGGTGAAAAACGTCTGGGAATCAGTCCTAAAGCTGCAGTATATGTTTTTGAAAGTTGGAACCTGAGACCTCCTCCTCTGTTAAGAGAAGGCTTTTCTCACTTAACAACTGAAGTCCAGTTGGTTCTGTATTGAACGTTTTTTGATTTTTTTTTTTAATGTGCAATGATATTGATTAAATAGAACTTCTGTTTGTTGCAGGTGTAACTTCTGAGTCGTTTAGTTTTGATTGCAGGTCCTAAAAGTATCTCTGCACAAAGAATACAGATGTAAGTTTAGAGAAAAGAATGAAATTTGCAGATGGGACTTGGAGAACAAACGTTCAGGGAAACATTCAAGGCTGTCGTGGAGGTTTGTTTTCATGGCGCAGCAGACGAATCTGAAACGTAACCAAAGTTGATCCGAGGGGCAAAACATTTCAAGAGTGTTAGAGTCGGTGATGCATCTCTGACCACGGTGGTTTCAAGGCACATCAACCTTCACAATCGCTTCTTCGCAACTGAACTGCGAAAAGCTAAAAGGAAACCAGCCAGATATTAAACATGACATAATTCTCCAGTTTTCTTCCATGGATGGCCATCTATCATTCGCCCGGTGTCTGCCAGTGATTGTCAGATTTTATTCCAACAGAATGGATGTGGTTGATGCGCTTTCATATTCTGATGAATGTTCCTGCAGGAAGATAAATAGTCCAGATATGTTTGTGCTTGTACAAGCATTTTACAAGACTAGCACATTAGTCAAGTGCTGCAGAGGCGTCCACGTGGACCGCTTGGTTTGGGCTGGAGCAGATGGACAGTTTAAATGAAGATGACACTGTGCCTGTCTTTAAATAAAGCATCAAACCTCTCTGCTATGTGTGATCAGTCCCACGTGTGTGCACGTGTTGCTTGTCAGCTGGTTTCCTCCCTCCAGGGGAGAGTTGGAGGTGAGTTATGGCATGTCAGCAGAGTTTTTGTTTGCTTTTTCCTTATAGTTTTCTACAAGATAAAATGGATCCCCTCTGTCTTCTCTCCATCGTATAAGTGAGAGGCTGGAAGCTCTGTTTCACTGTGGGGCCTAATTAGGCAGAGCAGTTACAAAACTCCACCAGGAAGCAGTAAGCAGGGAGCTTTAGCATGCCAACAGGATAAAGGGTTGGCTGCAGAGGGAAACGTCATGGCTCGTAGCACACAACACAAACTTGTGTTGCCTTTCATGCATCTCACTAAGCGTGGCATCGCGAGCTGTGATTCAGTTCCTCTTCAGCTTCAAGTCTTGAACATTTCTTGATCAGAGATCCCAGCGGGCATGGAGAGCTGCGCAGCCATCACTGCAGGAGGAAGGCTGGTTGGAGTTAAT
The DNA here is from genome assembly GCA_031762315.1 of Hypsolebias antenori. Taxonomy (NCBI): domain Eukaryota; kingdom Metazoa; phylum Chordata; class Actinopteri; order Cyprinodontiformes; family Rivulidae; genus Hypsolebias; species Hypsolebias antenori. Next base: position 3,381,114 of record JARVGS010000614.1, read on the forward strand.
TAAATCTGAGCTAAGTGAAGCAGCAGCTGGGTGAGAGGTTATGGTCACCCATCTTCTGCTAGGACTGCAGGGTGTCCTGTCCAATCACAGAGCAGAGGCGAGGCGCTGTCTTGGAACGGCACGGGCAAGTAGTTAAGGAGGACAGGAGCAACATGCCGTTAAATTGAATGGGAAGGGATGTTCAAGGCTGGGAAGAGACCAGAGCTGCTAATTTCAACCTCAACTAATCACATAAATGCCACTGAGTGCTGGAAGCACCTGAACATGATGTTTGTCTAATCGTCTCGTGTTCTCTGTCAGTGATATGTTGTTTTCATTTGATACGCCAGTCAGTCAAAGAAGAACTAATGATAAGACTGACGACAAAACAAAAAGAAACTTAAATTCAGGTACAAATGCTCTATCTACACTGTAACTCGTCCAACTTTTAAAAATCTATAAATAAATGTTAGTCCTGAGCTAACAATGAGCAACTGGCTGATAAATGATGCGCGTCTTCTATTGGACAAAATAATCTGTCACAAACATGGTGTGAAAATTACTCAAAATAACTAAAGATAAGATAAGATAAGATAAGATAAGATAAGATTAAATAAGATAAGATAAGATTAAATAAGATAAGATAAGATTAAATAAGCTAAGATAAGATTAATTACAATAAGATAAGACTAAATAAGATTAGATAAGATTAATTAAGATAAGATTAAATAAGATAAGATTGACAGGCTCTGCTCCTGTCATGCTTTTCTTATTTCCACTCACTCCTCAGTCTGCTTCTCCAGTCATCAATTCTAATCACACTCACCTGTTCTCATCAGCCAGCTGCACTCATCACTCAGCCTCCCTCTGTCATATAAAAAGCCTTTTCCTTCCGTCACTCCTCGTCCAGTCATTGTTTGTTCTGCTCTGCTCAGACACCACGGTCCTCTGCTCCTTTCACCTTTCCACGGTGACTCCTATCAGTAAGTTTTTGCTTCCCTGACAGCTTTCTTTTTGTTTACTTATTGTTTTAAAAAAACGTTTTTATTTTATAACTCCTGCCTCATCATCCTGTCTACATTTGGGTTCTGCGCAATGAGACCGTGACAGTTGTGCCTTTCTGTATTGTCTCAGGAGGATGTCGAAGATTTATACATCATTGGATCTATGATAGCAGGGTTTCTGCTTTTTGGCAATGTTAGATACCTATGTTATCTGCTATTAAGGAAGATGGCGGCAGCAGTTTTGGCCACGGCAAAGCTGCCAACCTTATGTGAAGGATTAATTTCTGCTTTGAGCTCTCAGACTCAGCTGCTTTACAAGCTCAACCGTACGATGTACGCCATTTATGAGAATTTTAGGCCACTTTCGGCTTATGGAACTCGCCAGCATGTTGGAGTCAACCTTGGAGAAGGCTAATAAGCCTGGATCAGTGGAAAGCCCACAAATCTGGCCATTTTGGATCATCGAGAGTACCAGCAGAACTCAAGGCTGACGAGAGAAACAGTCTGCCTGCACAAGAAACAACTGTGGCTTATCTGAATCTGGACTCCCCGTTCTTATCAACTTGCTCTTGGGAATATGTAAAAGGCTCTGCTCTATCCCGCCCCCCACCCTCTTCCCAAGAACGTCTGTGAACCCTTATCAGAGCTGTACCGGCTGACACATTATTATCTTATCAGGACTATGGTGCTATCTGGAAGTGCTTCATGGATAAATCTCCCTGTCTTGTTATCAGATGCATATGTAATATGTCTATAATCGTGCTTGCTGCTATATATTTTTTGATGTCTTAAATCGTGTCCTGACAAGGACACGGTGTGAAGATATTTTTTTTTTTTTTTTTTTAATAGCACTATCCTATACTCATGGTCTTTCCCCTTTTCTATCTAAAGAATAAGGGGCCGCGCTCTTAGGAGCAGCAGCCACTTACACTCCACCCATATTTCAGACGACTGTATGGAATATAATCTCGCTGTACTTTGGTGCAATGATAATAAAGCTTATTCTGATTCTGAAGTATTTCTATGTATAATGCAAATAGCAGTGGTGAAGACGCACAACCCATCCTTGTGCGTCTTTCAAAAACAAAACTGTTATGTTGTACCTTAGCAGTGGGTTTTCTTATGATACCTGTTGCCTGTTTGCCTGTTTCATGCAGGTCAAATCTGTGTAGAACTCTATAAAGGAAACCCCAGTTCACCGAGTCAAACGTCTTTTCTGCATCAACACTAATTACCAGTGATGCTATTTTCTTTAGAGTTTTTTGTGTTTTCTAAGGTCAGATGGCTGTGGTGGCTATCTTGATCTGGCTTTGCTCCAGAGGTTAATCAGCTGTAGAGGGCCATCAAAAGATTAGTTCTTAAAAGTTCCATTAAGATATTTTGATGGGGTCATGCAATATTTTGCTAACAGACAGACTGAGCTGACTCCAAATATGTAATGGCAACATTTTAAACAAAGATCATGCACAATACATTTGTATTCAAAAGATGTGTTAGGATTGTCTCTCACCTACAACCACACCAAAAGTTAAGCCCACATCTGTAAAACTGACTGGTTGTAGCCATATTTATTTTTTGGGTCAGATGGCTGAGCAGCCATCTTAAATTGGGTTGCTTCCAAAATCAGTCAGCTGTAGATGTTTGTCCAATCAGCACTTTTTGCACATTTCAACATTATTTGTACTTTGCTTCATACAATATTTGGCTAACACATACATTGACAAAAACATTGCTCTGCCTTTGTCTTTCCACATCAAGCAGTAATCAGGGGCTAATTGTAAGTAACAGTTTTAATGCTACATTATAGAGACTGGTTGTTTGGATCAGTTAAACTGGATTTCCTGAGCCAACTCTGACTTTGTGGAACCTACTTTGTAGAGTCAGAGAGTCTGCTTTGACCGTACACCTAAAGACTGCCTCCCTGTGGTCTTTGCAGAGTTAAAGTGATGCTTTAAAGGACTTTCACACAGTTTTAGTTGAAATAAATGTAAGTGTGATAATGTGGGTGTGTTACAGGACTCTGCTTGCTTTGGGCTGTCATGTTGGATTACCAGATGAACATGCAGTAGACAAAGTCAAGAGCCTAATACTGCCACCAACGTAAGTCTCTTAACAGTCAACACAAGCAGCAACACAAACCAAATATAGTACAATGCAGAAATGGACTGTCAGGATGTAAAGATAACTATTTGAGTTTTGAAGACACAAATAATACAACTGATCAGGACACCAGATACTGTCGACTGTACATTATATAAGATTATACATGTAGTACAACTTACACTGGCACATAGAAGGTACACTCACTGCTTTTTCTGATTAGACAGTTGTTCATCTTAATCTGTGCAGATATGAGTCATCCAGTGGTTACAAACCTGCTCCTCTGGATCTGAGTTACATCAAACTGACCCCCACCCAGGAAGCCATGGTGGACAAACTGGCTGAGAATGCACACAATGTCTGGGCAAGAGACCGTGTCCGCCAGGGCTGGACGTATGGCATTCAACAGGTATAGAAATAGAAGAGAAGAGGTACATTGTGCCCACTGAACTGTTTGGCTTTCAGCAATAACATTATGGCAAAAATAGATTAAAATACATTCATACTCATGACCCACTGAGATTATGTACCAGTATACAACAGGAACATACTTTGTACAATCATATATTTATTGGTACCTTTTCACAATAATAATAAAAAAAAACACAACTAATGTGACTGAATTTAAACAGCTTCAGTTGTGTCTACTAAGTCCCTGAAACATCTCCCAAAATACTTCTCATCAACTTGCACTCTGGGTCAATCTTTTCTGTCTTTTTATGTTTTCTCTCAACAGTAGTGCCCTCCTGAGCCTGCTTTCAGAGTCTGTTATGATTCAGAGTGTGATAAATGGTCTGATCAGAGAGGGATGTATCTTGACCCTCCTGAGCTCGTCAAACAGACTCTGCCTTGTCTTTTATGCTCTATGTTCAGTGTGGTACATACAACCAAACCAAACTGCCAAATGGATCTTTATTCCCTTTAAACAGGCTTATAAGAAGCTGGAAGGTGCCTAATACCATCCATCTGTTTGTTGTCCATCTCTCTGTCCATCAACTTTGCCCGCTTCATTCCTTTAAAATTGTGGGGCTCCATGTCTTGCACTCACTCTGCAAGGCGGAGTACAGGTCTCCAGTCCATCACAGGGTCATGTAGCAACAAATGAGACAAACATCCAGTCACACTCTCACTGCAGAAGATGACCGAGTCAAGTTTGAGAGCCAACACAACGATGGAAAGAGGAAATGAAATGAACGAGACCGAGGTGGTTCTTACAGTTACTGTAGAACGTTTTGTGTCATTTGCTTCTTTCAGGACATAAAGAACCGTAGGAACCCTCGTCTGGTTCCCTACAGTCTACTTGATGAGAGAACGAAAAAGTCCAACAAAGATAGTCTGAGAGAGGCTGTCAGGACACTGCTGGGATATGGCTACAACCTGGAAGCTCCTGACCAAGACCATGGTATAGATTCTGAACATGTTCATAATGTAGATTGTGGTTCTGAATTATTTTCTTCCTCACCTCTACTTCACTTCCTTCTTTGTTCCTTCACAGCAGCTCAGTCTGATCACAGTAACATGTCTGATGAGAGATTCCGTATTTTCCGAGCAGAGAAGACCTACTCTGTAAATGCTGGGAAGTGGTACTTTGAGCTCGAGGTAAAACATAAAACTGAACTGCTTATGATAGTTAATACTGTTCTGTGCTCTAAATGTCTCAAGTCAAAACTAATAACTAGAAATAACCTCACACCAATGTTGATTACTTTTTAGATTGACAGTGGGAAACCTCAAATAAATAACAGATTAGGTTATCATCAATAGATTTTTAACGGCATATAAAGTGTCAAACAATACACGCTAAACAGTTTGCCTCTGATTATCTGAGACATAAACTTATAATAGTGTAAATATATTTGCTTTTAAAAACTATTTATGCCCATTGAACTTCTTATTTTTGTCACATTATAACTACAAACATCAAAGTATTTTACTTGGATTTGATCTGATAAACCAACACAATGTAGTGCACAGATGAGGACACAGATTGTGGTGTAAAGCGCTATGAGTATCTCCATAAGATAGAAAGGCTCTATATAAGTACAGTCCATTTACCATTTACAACTCTCAACTGTTTTTTGTTGCCCAGTATATCAGTTCAGATTAGAGCTATTCAGCTTCAGGTGCAAAAGGGCAAGATAAAAGCTACCATGGGTTTCAGAGCCACAGGCAATATTTATCCACCGCCACTCAATGGTGGACCCCTAGACGTAGACTACCCTTGTCTGTGTTCATGTGGATGCCTGTTATGTTTACGTCAAGCATGTTTGTTTAAAATTAGATAATTAATGACTGTTTAGTTTCAACACTGTCTGTTTGTTAGCAAAATATCTTATGAACCACTTGACCAATTTTAATGGCACTCACAGAAACTAAATAAAGTCCCTGGATGTACCTCTAAATCTGTGCACCATTTTGGGAAGCAAGTCATAACTCTAGACTTATTTTACTGTATGTATGACATCACTGTAGCCTTTTGTTGTTCGTGTTGGGTTTTGAAATCATGGATTAAGTCACTTGTGCTTTGTTGCATTTAGTCATATTTCTCTCTTTCTGTTGTATTAAGCATGTGGTGAAATGTCATTTCTGATAGTTAACCATGTTTACCACTTACCACTGCCATACCCCTAGTATACCTGACTGTACATTAAAGAAAACATTTGACCTACTGTTCCATCTGTATCTCAAATACTGAACTCTTCTACTTCCAGGTGTTAACAGCTGGAGAAATGAGGGTGGGTTGGGCAAGACCAGAATGTCTTCCAGACCAGGAGCTGGGATCTGATGACCAAGCCTTTGTGTTTGATGGCTTCAAGGTGTATGTCTGTAGTCACATCACAATAATTATAATTTTCTGCCAAAGAAGGAAGTGTGGAAATGAAATTGTTTGACAAGAGACTCAGCATGCTTTACAACTGTGGGCAGAGACACAACCATCAGGGTTCCTTTAACACCACAAAGGATCCTTGCAAGCTCCTCTGTGCTTATGTTTCAGGTCCAGCTCTGGCATCAAGGTTATGAGCATTTTGGGCGTGCCTGGCAGACAGGGGACGTGGTGGGCTGCATGGTGGATCTAAATGAACACACAATGATGTTCACACTCAATGGAGAAGTGCTGCTGGATGACTCTGGGTCTGAACTGGCTTTCAAAGACTTTGACATTGGAGATGGTAACAATTGCTTCCTGAATTACATACACGCGTAACCTGCAAAAATTCCACTTGACAGCAGTTTGGTCCCATTTGTTGGTAGCCTGCTAACTCATCCTGATTAATTATATTCACTGCCATCTTAGACATGCCAGCTTCATGCAAATTGAATGCACCTTTACTTGTCTGTACGCGGACCAGTGAGGATGGATAAACACACTAATATTGTTATCAGTGAGTGTGGATAAATACACATAAACATCTAAAATTCAAGGTATGGCTCAGTTCCTGAAGAACAAAGTACAGTGCACAGTGCGTTGCAGTTAAGTGCCCAGGGGTGTCAGATGTTATTGCTGTTGCCTCAATTCTCTTTTGAACTTGTGTAATAAAAAGTCCATTTCTAATAAATACTGTAATTAATTGTTAGGGTTGTACACTGTGACATTATGGCCTATCAGTATACCTACAAACCTTTAGTTTAATGGAAAACCCAACAGATGTTAACATTTACAACAAAGACAGAGTGAAATTGTAATATAACAGAGACATACAACCCCAGTCCCCAAAACATAGGGATGTTGTGTAAAATGTAAATACAAACTAAATGCAATGATTTGCAAATCTCATAAACTATTGTATTCACAGTGGAACATAGTGAGCATAGCAAATGTTGAAACAAAAATTGTAGATCTCTTTAAATGTAATTTTTAATTTTATTGCAGTAGCACATCTCAAAAGATTTGGATAACTTGAAAACTAAGTGAGGTACTGCCTTCCATTTTAGTATATGACTGCACCTAGGCGTAAGAAAGGTCACTAAACTTGGGTTGCCATGTCAAAATCTAAGATGGTCACTGCCATATATGTAAACTGGCCACCCCAATCATTTGAGGAAATGATGCTTTCTAGTTTTTATATTACTTAAAAGTATAGTTTACTCAAATTATTAGGGTGGCCAAAGATTAATATTTGGTGGTGAAGGCCACCACTGGCCACCTCCTGGCTCCACCATTGCACCTGGTGGTGGATAAAATTGCTTCCTCGCTCTCTCCAATGAGGTACGGTACTTGCTGGCAAACTCCCTTCCTGGCCTGGCTTCAGGAGTGTGTTCCAGTTTCCCTTTTACAGGCAAAATAATTGATCTTTTTATTTTATTTTATTAATTAAAGCTTGTCACCATAACATAGAGGAGGGGTTTGTGTGCTCACTTTATTCTGAGGAGCTTTGTTGTCTAGGACACCAGCCCCTGGAAGGCTTTCCTTTTGTAAACTAAACTTGGGAGGAGTGTTAGACCAAGATTGATTCAAAAACCTTGATTCTTGAAAAACTGTAGATGATGGTATATTAAAAGTCTTAGCAATTTTTTGTTAATGAACATGATATTAAAATTGTTCCAGTTTTTTGTCATGTTGGAATCATAAGTGCTATATGTTGTCAACATTGTATGTTCCCATATAATGATGAAATTAGTTATCTGCATTTAACCCATCACACCTGAGATACACCCCAGCGGAGCAGTGGGCAGGTATGTGACCACTTGTGGAGCAATTGGGGATTGGGTGTCTTGCTCAGGGACATCAAGGCATGTGGGTTTTGCGGAGAGACGATCCACGACTTTCTGGTCCCAAGTCGGTTACCCTATATCTATACCATCTCGGCCCATAATTTACAGCAGGGTTCTGTGTTGCTGATACCAAAAACTTACTTTGAACCTCAGTTCAGTTTAAAGATTTTGTTGTGAAGTGGACAGGAACTACTTTTTTCACAAGATTTGTGATAAGGACAATTAAGTCAGAAGTGGTTTTCTTAATTTTCAAAGTAATATTTTTTAAATATTAGATGCCAGTGTTTGTGGTATGTCTGTGTCTGTGTTGTGGCTTGAGCACCTGACATGCAGGCAAGGTAGTAAAATTACCTTTAGTCCTTATGCATACTCAATAATCCATCCATCATCCATTATCATTTACCCGCTTCTTTCTTTTCGGGTTGCGGGGGGGGGTGTCACTGGTGCCCATGTCCAGCTATCAATGTGCAAGGGGCAAGGGACACCCTGGATAGGTCTCCTGTCCATCACAAGGACACATAGAGACAAACAACCATTCACTCTCTCACTCACACCTAGGGACAGTCAGTCTAACATGCATGTTTTTGGTTTGTGGGAGGAAACCGGAGTACCCAGAGAAAATCCATGCATGCATGCATGGAGAGAACATGCAAACCCCACCCAGAAAGGCCCCCGGCCGGCATTTGAGCAGGGGCGACCTGCTCGCTGAGAGACTGCAGCTCTACCAACTGCACTGCAGTGCTGCCCACTCAATAATCCAGGTATGTAAGTCTAACAAAGTTGAGTCAAGTCCTCTGGACGGATTCTTCTTTGTTGAAATGTTAGTCTTTTATCCAAAAGGCAAAAAGCGGCGAGCAAGCTCAGTTTTATAAGCAATACCTTCTCATAGTGGATCAACCAGTTTGCTGGTGACAGCCAAAACTAGCTGCATGCAAAAGGAGGAGCATCAGCCTAACAACCAATAGTTAGTGCCCTAATAGCTGCTTGTTATTCACAGAGGGCAGAAGACAAAGGAAGGTGCACCGGGATTTTGATCAGAAAGGCTAGCAGGAGAAAGTTATGACACTCTTTATTGACTTAACTTATGAGCCACTGACAGATCCAGGAAGTGGCTACAAGAAGAAGTTGATTGATTATCTGAAAAATTTGGTGCAGGACAAGGCTATTGACCATATTCTGTACCACATAATGTACCCAGGGAAGATTACACCTAGTCTGTATGTTTTTTTAACGATACATTAAAAACATAAAAACATCTTAGCAGACAATGGTTTGTCATGCATTTAAATAGGACCCTAAGGACATTCACAGCAGAGGGAACAAATGACTTTGTGTGCCCATTTTTCTTTACCAGAGGAACCAGCAGTCTTCTGCCAGATGGTACCAACTTGAATAATGGTTGTAGTGGGTGAGTTGGGTCAGTGCAAACCCAGATTGTCTTTTTTTTCTAGAGCATGACTGTACAGGTCTGTAGATTGCATTTGTTGATTACCAATGATTTTACTACCCAGTTTGACCACCCAAGACAACTTGTTTCTGTCTGTGGCTAGGACGTTCCCATACCATGAGACACTATTAAAGGAAACAACATTTCAACCAGTGACCTGTACACCAACTGCAAGATATTTTTGCTAACATTTTTGCAATGTTTCCAAATATCTGGCGTCTGTACTCATCCCTTTAGTCGGCAGCTCAGAACATCACATAGAGAACATCATGGACGTTGTGGATAAGGTGAGGGATGTCATCATGGAGACTGATGAAACAATGGTCTCTTTTGATGTCACATCACTCTTTACG
>JARVGS010000614.1:3419165-3433092 GCA_031762315.1 Hypsolebias antenori
GACTTTGTACAGTACTGCAATAGATTTAGCTATTTTTATTCTTACAGAATTTATGTGTTGTTTCCATGTCAGTTTGTTATCAATGATAACACCCAAAAACTTCACCTCACTCACTCTACAAATCTCAACATGGAAAACTGTAGGTTGTAAAAGTATTAACTCTCTTTTGGTGATGGTTTTGTTTCATTGTCTTACAATCTGGATGATGTTAATTAGCAATTCCAGGCAATATTACCATACATACTCAGGGAAAACACTGTCATTATTGACTGACTGAGTCAGCAATCACACTTTTTGTATTTTTTTTTTATTATTTTTGTTTGATTTCAAATGTTCTTTTGACTAGAATTACTGGAGCATAACTTGAGCTATTTCAGCCATTCAAATATCAAAAGTTTTTGTTCTTTTCAATACATTTTGTTCATGACTTATAAATGAAGTTTTTTAAATTATGGAACTTTTTTTTAATTAAAATGCAAATCTCTTCAGATCCTTGAAATTTTTTTAGGTGCCTTTGCTACATTTTAGTTAGTGACTGTTAAGTAAATTTTTAGTTTTTAGCTGCTGCAATGATACTTTTGCTCATTTTAGCTTTTACAAATGTATTTACTGTACTGATGGCTTTAGCTTTTATTGAAATTTTCACTAGTTTGTACTTTTATCTACTCTTCTGATGGTTTTAGCTCTGTATTTACACTGCCTTTTCACAGAAAATGTAAAAGTTTTGATAATCAATGTGTCAGTTTTCTTGATATCTAGCCTTTTTCCCTCTGTAGGTCTGCTTCGTGCGGGCTACTATGACCTCCTCATCGACATCCACCTGAGGAGCTATGCGACTGCCCGTCTCATGATGAATAATGAGTACATCGTCCCTATGACTGATGAAACGAAAAGTATCACTTTGTTTCCACATGAGAAGAAGCAGCATGGCCTGCCAGGCATTGGACTCAGCACATCCCTCAGACCCAGAATGCACTTCTCATGTCCGAGTGTTGTCCAGGCGGCTGATTCCTGTTGTCGGAACAGCAGCAGCAGTGGACCAGGGAGCTGTTTCCAGTTCAGTCCTGAATTCCCCTTGAGTATCCTCAAAATGAAAACCATAGAGATGCTTACAGAAGCCGTGCAGGAGGGGAGCATGCATGTCCGTGATCCAATTGGAGGCAGCACAGAGTTTCTTTTTGTCCCTCTCATAAAGCTTGTCTACACCATGCTCATCATGGGGATTTTCCAAAACGGAGATCTGAAGAACATCCTGCAGTTGATCGAACCGTCAGTGTTCGCTGAAACAGCGGACAGAGATGAGTGCATTCACAAGGAAGTTAAGAAAGTCCAAACAGAAGAGGGAGAAGTAAAGGATGGTGGGAGGAGCATGCTTAAAGAAGGTCTCCTACAGATGAAACTACCAGAGCCCGTAAAACTCCAGGTGATGCTCAGTTTTTCTCTCTCAGTGATCCGTTCTCAATGTTTAGGTTTGTAAAGGAGGTATTCTGTGTCAGCATTGTTTTCATTTTTATAGTTTATTTCTATACATGTTGCACCAGTGCCACCCCTAGTCAATTTGGTGTCCTAGGTAATATTTTAGGCAGCATCCACTGCAAATGTTTCTAAATCCTGCCAATTTACATACATTCAAATACACAACTACATTGTTTTGTCTTTTAGTTTATCTTTTATCTTTAGAAACCAGGTTGTCCAATTAAAGCAGTTAACAATAATATGCTGAATTTGAAATAGAAAATCAGAAACCAACATCATACTTGCCAACATTTCTTGATGGCAATGAGGCTCGCCTGTTCTTATGAACAAGCAGCTGTGGAGCAACCCTAACCCTCTCTCACGATGCCACGTTACATGAAAATAAGGAATGATTCGAGGAGCCTCCTGCAGAACTGATAACATCCATCTTATCTGCCTGCATTGGTGTGTCAGGGCTGGAACAAACACAGGATTTATCCTGGGGGAGGCCGTTCCAGGCTGATGTCATTAGAAAGTTCACAGAGCCCCCACATGTCTCCACACTTGAAGAGCTGGACTGTCACTTTAATGGTACACCATGTGGATTTTATGTCCTGCTGCATGCTCAATAATCCAGGAAGATAAATCTGAAAGAGTTGAGTCAGGTCCTCTGCACATATAAACTCTGGTTTTCAGTATCACTCAGCGTTTTGACTGATCACAGCTTCTGCCACTGCACCAAAAATAAATTAGTTCACTCTTCTAAGGGTTTCATGTACATTAATAACTTCAGTTCAATCCATTTCAGTTTATTTATATAGCGCCCAGTCTCAACAGAAGTCATCTCAGGACACTGAACAGAAACATTCACATACATCATAAAAGCCATTTAGTAAAAGTTCTGTATCCAAGGAAGCAGCAGGTTGTGTTTTCATTTCATCACAGTCTTCCATCCTGAGTTAGCACAAAGGAGACAGTGGAAATGAAAAACTTCCTTTTAACAGGAAGAAACCGCCAGCAGAACCAGACTCAGGACAAGAGGCCATCTGCTGCACCCAGCTGGTTTTGAGAGGACAAGAAGGAGAAACAGACACAGAATGGCAGGTCCAGAATGGAGGCGAGCAGGAGAGCAGGTCCCTGACTAGGGGAAAGAAACCAAAAAAGCAATACATCAAGACAGAAATTATTACAAATGCAAACTATTCATTTGATGAAATGAGGTCTATTTTTCCTCCAGCAGTCTAAGCCTATAGCAGCATAACAAAGAGATAGATCACCCAAGTCCACCCCAACTATAGGATTTATCAAAAAGGAAAGACTTGAGCCTAAAAGTAGACAAGGTGTCTGCCTCGCGGACGGAAACTTTTTATCAGTACGACAGAAAACATTCGCTTTTTTATCAATAAATCCCATTTCCAGATTAAAAACCTCGTAAAGAAAAGTACATGTCAGGATTTTTTAGTGGAGCAACAGAGTTCAAAATGTCTGTGCATGTAGAAATAAAAACATCAGTTGACTCAGCCATGTTGGACACAGCAGAACCGAGGGTTGCAGGAAACAGAGTCCTTAAAACCAGTGGAGAAACTTAGTATGGTGTTGGAATTACATGTGTAGAACGCAAAGATGATCCAGTCCATTCCTTCCCACCAGAGACCACAGCAGTGAAGAGAACCAGTAGATGGTCCGATAAAAGATCCAACAAAGCTGAGTCAGGTCCTCTGGATGGTTTCTTTTTGTTGAAACGTTTCATCTTTCATCCAAAAGACTTCATCAGTCCAAGGAGCTGCAACAAACTCAGTCCTGTAAATAGCACCTTCACATAGACACAACTTCACATGCACATTAACACTAAACGTCGGACATGCCCAAAGCCTAATGTATTATTATTGTTCTAGTTTTGATCTAATTTATGTGTGTTTGTGTTTATTTAGATGTGCCATGTGCTGCAGTACCTGTGTGACTGTCAGGTGCGCCATCGCATCGAGGCTGTAGTGGCCTTCTCTGATGACTTTGTAGCATGTCTCCAAGACAACCAGCGGTTCCGCTACAATGAAGTGATGCTTGCACTCAACATGTCTGCTGCACTCACTGCAAAGAAAACCAAAGAGTTCAGATCTCCCCCACAGGAACAGGTAGGTCAATCACAGAAGAAAACTTAAGAATGGATTGAAGGATAAAATACACCATTTAAACAGTTTACACCTCTACTATAGCTGAGGCTGTGCAGTAGCTTGTCAGTCTTGCAAGGCTGCATTGTTCATGCCCAGCAGGGTGGGCACAGCTAGAGCTAACCATAAAGTTAGCTTTGCTAATTCTAAACTGATAACAATAATTTCAGAAACTACGGTAACATTAATGCACTAACTTTTATCATAAACTGATGCCGATGACACTTTAAGACTGTCTGTAATGTGATAATGTTGTAAATGAACACAGCTCAAAAAGGTTCATAGATCACAGGTAAAGCTTCCATGTCCAGTTCAGATGTGAACTTCAGGAATTAATCTGGTCCATCAGAACCAAAGTGGTTGAGCAGATCTCTGTTGTGTTGAAGCAAAGTGTCGTATGACTCCCTCATGCTATTTACTAAAATCAACTCACTTTGGTGATCCTCTTTGTGGTGAACCAGTGGTTAACTTGAGCCGGATCCTGCCGGAACAAGATCCAGGAACGCTCTCATTTCGACCTCTTGTTTTCCAGCAACTCTTTCATTGGATCAGCGTACTCCACCCCTAAACGTTCAAAGTCATCGTGAAAATTTTTTTGTGTGTGGGGGGGGATTATTTATTAAAAGTACAACGAGAGGAGACGTTGCCCTTAGCCCGGCGGACCCAGTCTGTAGAGTGGATCAAGACATTTCAGCTGCAGCATACGTGACACACAGTTACACACTCCTTCGAGGAGCAGGACAGGAGCTTCTAGGCAGGGGCGGGGGGGAGGGGGTGTGTGTGAGGACAGAGGGACAGATGGTCATTTACGCACAGAGATTCTGCGCAGAGTCCTTCTCCTTCTCTCCAAATATTGTCCCTACAGTGGGGCTGCGCTCTGATAAACACCCCTTCTCCTCCTTTCAGACCCCCGAAACAGAAACGATCATTTATTCAACAGAATAAATAAATGTCCTGTGGACAGTGCACGTTACGCACAGAAACAGCTCCAGACAGCTCTAGCGCACACACAACATCAGCAGGTGTCTGAACTCCTGCTATAGTTCAGACATAATAAAAAAAGCTGTAAAAAATAAATTAAAAATACAAAGAGAGAAATGTTTGATGTTTTATTCACATTATACGTCACGTTCCAAAACAACTGCGCTAATTTGTCAAAATAGCAATTGCGATCAAAATGTTAAAAAGACAGTCCAATTTACTTTAATAAAAAAAATAGATGTGGATGGATGGATTGTCCTTGGACAACAGAGAATCAAAGCCTTCAGGTGCTTCAAACAGTGCCACGAGAACTGGAGCAGGAGAAGAGTTCAGCTCAGAGCCGTGAAGTGAAGTGGGGGGAGGGAGGAGGGGGGTTCAGGACACCTGACAGACTTGGAGCTGCTTATTCACACACAACCTGCTGTTGCTATTCAAAATAGTAATTTTATTAAGTGTGTACAAATGTAGGTGAATGTCGATGTAGAACAACCCGTTAAAATACACCAAAATGCAGGAAATGGCATCCCTGTTCTTCAAAAATGTCTGAGACGACCCCCGCTGTTCCGGCATCAATCAGTTACAAATTAAGCCCTGTGGTTAACTATTTTTATAAATTAACTACAAGGATGAGGGGAACTTTAAGACTGTGGACAAAGATGGCAGCTTAAAGTGGATGCTCTGTGTAGCCTGCATTTAAAACCCAGAATTAGGCAGCGTTAGAAACTTCAACTGAACATTTGTAAAAATGTCAAGAACGACTACTCTTGAGCACTGTAACATTTTCATCTGAAAACTCAGTTCCTAAAATGAGCTAAAACTGATATTTCGACACCATATCAAGACGAGTGAGCCACTAGCAATAGCATGAGCGACCGTAGCATGGTGTTAGCTGAACTTCATTCCGAGTTCAGTGGATTCAGAACTAAACTGGACACCACAGATAACAGTATGGCTGAAGTGATGGTCACTCGCTACTTTGGAGAAAAACATGATGGAGGTAAAACAAATTGTGGGTGCTATTGTTACACAACTGGAAGAAGTTGAAAACAGAATTATGTCGGCAGAAGAGATCCTGGAAAAAAAAAAGCATAGTTGATTTCAACAATGCCATGAAGCACATATGCTATGTGGAGGCAAAAACTGACAACCTGGAGAACTGGGGCCGAAGGAAGAACCTGCGCTTGTTTGGCCTCAGGGAGGGCACCAAAAGTCAGCAGTCACTGCTGGAGTTTTTATGGGAGATGCTGCCGCATTGGCTAGAGAACGACAAACCCTTTACTTCTGAGAGGGCTCACCGTACCCTGACAGCTCCAAAACCAAGCCAACATAGAGCTGTCCTTATCCCATTCCTGAATTTCCAAGATCAGGGGTTTGTTTTCCACCCCACAAAGCAATGCAACATTGAACATGATGGAAACAAACTTTTTCACCCAGGATCTCTCAGCTGAGACATCTGACAATGAACTGAGTTTAGCATCATCAGAAAAGCGCTCGCTGCTTCTTAACTACAGAATCAGCTGCTCATAAGACGTACCATTAAATCTGTAGGTTAGATGAGTCATAATATTTGGCTTTTTGATAATCGTTGAACACAAGCAGCTAAGGAAATTTACTTTAATTTTTCTCTTCTTGTTTTGAAATACATTTTCCATAATTCAAGGATTCAAGGTTCTTTATTGTCCTTTGCATCACATGTGGTACATGAAGTGGAACGAAATTGTGTACACAGGGTCCCAGTTACATCCAACAACAGCAACAATACAAAGTGTGAAAAGAGGTAGTAAATAAGGATCTAAGATATGAACTAAGATATACTGTACGTGAAATGAACGCCAAATTGTACACTAAAAGATCTAAGATATACACTAGTCAGTAATAGTGCAAAACAATACACCAAAGAACAGCAGCACAATTCTCATAGGTTCAGATTGGCTATAATTTACACACCTAATGCAAGTGGAGTCGGGCTCAGAGCCCCAAAACTAACAAAAACTGGGATTTATTCAAAGCATGCAACAAAAATACAGAAACAAGACACCAAAAGTGAAAAAGAAATAAATCAACAACAGCATGGTTCTATAGGCTGAGTGGTTCTGATGACAGTGAGGTTCTCTTAACAACATGGTCCAATTGATTCCATGGTCCTAGCGGTATGGTTGGGTTAGCGGTGTGGTCTTATTAGCAGCGTTAGCAGGTCTTGTTAGCAAGTCCCATCAGCAGCATGATGATAATAAGGAGCACAGCAGCTGCTCTCCCAGACTGCTCTCCAGAGCTAGGCCCTGCAGACAGAGAACATCCAGGCGGAACTGAACGGGTCTGTAGAGTTCAGCCCGTGCAGGCAGATGGAGGATCATGGAAACAGCTGCCATTGGCATTGGAAATATTTGTAATGTGGGGGGAACACACTTTAGGTGTGGCGTGCACACGCACGCACGCACGCACGCACGCACGCACGCACGCACGCACACACACACACACACCACCAGCGTTAAATAAAGTGTACACTGGTGAATTCAAAAAAGCAACATTTCATCTAGATTTCCTCACTTTAATTCCATTTAAAGCATGTTTCTCACCATTTTTGTGTAGCTGTTGGTTTTAAAGACATTTCAACTTTACTGCACTTTAACACAGCATCAGGTCGGCACTAGAGAAATTCAATAAGAAAACAACATCACCACGAGACTTTTTTTTTACTTGCGTTCAACACTACTCATCTAAAGGATGTTTCTCACGAAGCTTGAGGACAATAAGGTGTGGGGTTTTAAAGACTTTTCGACTTTAATGCATCTTAACTAACTGTGTCTTACACAGTTAGCATAGTACTAAGCTAAGATACTACAGACGTAGTGCTCCATTTCTCTCAAGCATCCTAACACGGTTCAGATGGTTCACGCACACACAACATAAGGCTTAGGTGCACAAATGTGAAAATACCAAACCAATTTATAATTATAATTTACTTTTAAACACTTTATGTGTGATTTAAAAGTGTAGCATTTTAAGTGCAGTGCAGGATAATTTCTTACCTTACTAGTTGTTTAGCACGCTCTGCTTCTCTCACACATCCTAACACCCCAAACCCCTGCAGGTCCTGCAGGTGAGGGGCATTTCACTTCAGGACAAATCGAGATCACTGATTGGTCAGTTGTTGACGAGCCCACTGGACTGACTGACATGGAGCATAGAGGATCCAACTCGTGCAAAAAGATCTACTGAAAAAGATTTACTGGCCCGTTTGCATCATCATTTAATCCTTATGTATTCCAAATGTATTCAATATTTTGGTGAATCTAAGATTTGATTACTAAAGCTTCCTTGCATAACTTTATTATTAGTAAGCCTGAGAGTTACCAGATCCAAGAAAACAGTTACCGGAACGTACCCTGTCAAAATAAGAGAGTTCCCGGATCCTGTTCCGGCAAGATCTGTCTCAGATTAAGCCCTGCCTAAACCTGTATACTTCATGTTGTAGTGCAGGCTGCCCACTGACCAAGCATCACCTCACGACTCCTGAACTGGTTTTAAATAATAAAAGTATGAAATATATTCATACCCTCAACTGTTTTAAAAGCCATATTTCTACTAGCTTATTAAGAACTATATCCTTGTGCTTACAAGAATAAACTGTAATCAAATCAAGAGCAGGGATAGTATTTAAGAATTTTTTACGAGCTGTTTTGTGTTTTGTTCAGTATATTTTGACATTGTCTGAACTGAAATGACAATTTATTTCTCTAAGTATTTTAAGGATGTGTGAACAAGTTTTATGTGGTTAAACTTGTAGAAACTCATCATTAGATCATCATCTACAACTGGTGAACTTTTGGAGTCAGCCCATTTTAAGATGGCTTCCACAGCTCACTATAAAAACACAAAATGGCAATAACTCAGTCAGTTTTACTGATTTTAAGGTTTGTTGTGATTGTAGCTGAGACAGAGTCCCAATATATTCTGAGTGAATATTTCCATCAAGGAACTCCATTAAAATCACACATTTATGACTTTTTTCATTTTTCTTTTTGGTAGATCAACATGCTGCTGAATTTTAAGGATGAGAAGCAGGACTGTCCCTGTCCAGAAGACATCCGGCAGCAACTGTTTGACTTCCATGAAGATCTGATGAGACACTGTGGTCTGTTTAAAAACTTACTAAACAACTTTTAACTGCAGTGACCAGATTTCAAACCAATCAGTTGAAAACATGAAACAATAATGTGTTCAAGTTTAGGAACAGCAACTAGACCATGCATTAATGTACAGTATTTTGTTCTGTCCATGTAGAGCTGGATGAGGAGAGAAGGATAGATGGTGACATTGACTTCACCATTCGAGGGCGGCTTATGTCCCTGGTAGAGAAAGTGTATTACCTGAAGAAAAAGATGGGCAACTTGCCAAAGGAGAAAAAGGACAGGAAACCCAGTGAGTCCTTTACACTAACCCAAGCACAGACGGACAGACAGGTACTACCCATCCGCACTTTGAAGTAGACAATGTTGACGTTGCGTCCTTCCTCCAGAACATCTCAACAAAATAAGAACGTCCAGATGACCTGATTGAACTTTGTTGGATTTTCTACCTGCATTATTGAGCATGGCCTTTGAAGATTCCTTTAGTCATTTATGTTTTATGAGCCTCACATCCCCCCCTCCACCCTTTTTTTTTTTTTTTGCCTCTGCAGGTACGTTACAGCAGCTTATTTCAGATACAATGGTCCGCTGGGCTCAGGAGTCTGTTATAGAGGATCCAGAGCTGGTGAGAGCCATGTTTGTCCTGCTGCACCGCCAGTATGACGGCATTGGAGGACAAGTATGTTTGTGTGTCTTTTTGCTTTAATAACCAATTCACTGATTTAAAAAAAATATATATATTTTTTGCACTAGACTAGAGAAAAGCAAATGAAGGGTTTACCACTACAACTGTGAGAAAGGGTCATTTCAACCCTCATTTCTCCTCAATTGTTTGATCTATTCCACCCTACAGTCCATCTTCTTCTGCTTATTTGTAGTCAGGTCACAAAGGCAACAGGTCCAGGAGAGAAACTCAGACATTTCTCTCCCCAGCGACACTTTCCAACTTGTTCTGGGGGACCCTGAGACAATCCCAGGCCAGAGAAGATGCACATCCCTCCAGCAACTTCTGAGTCTTCCCCGAGGCCTTCTACCAGTGGGATGTGCCCTGGAAACCTCTAAAGAGAGGCATGCAGGAGGCATCCTAATCCGATGTCCGAACCACCTCAACTGACTCCTTTCCATGCGGAGGAGCAGCGTCTTTACTCCAAGC
Organism: Hypsolebias antenori; assembly: GCA_031762315.1. Lineage (NCBI taxonomy): Eukaryota > Metazoa > Chordata > Actinopteri > Cyprinodontiformes > Rivulidae > Hypsolebias > Hypsolebias antenori. The sequence goes on from JARVGS010000614.1 coordinate 3,429,053, forward strand.
TCCCTCCGGATGACGAAGCTCCTCATCTTACAGTATCTCTAAGGCTGAGCCCAGCCACCATACCAAGGAATCCCATTCTGGCCGTTTGTATCTGGGATCTCATTCTTTCAGTCATGATCCAAACCTCATGAACATAGGGGAGGGTCAGAAGGTAGACAGTACAGTAAATCAAGAGCTTTGCCTTTTGACTCAGTTCTCTCTTCACCATGACTGACCAAATCAATGCCCTCATTACTGAGGATGAAGCCCCAATCCGTCGATTCATCTCCTGATCCAGCCTACAATCACTCTTGAACAAGATACCCAGATACTTGAATTCCTACACCTAAGGAAGTTCCCCACCCAAACCAAGCACAGCCTGGGAGAGGATTTGCTTTCCTTTCCTTGCTTTGCCAAACCATTTGCCAGAACTTCCTCGAGGCCAACCAAAAGTCCTTCTGCATGGCCTCCCCAAATTTATCCCATTTTATAAATTACAAGTAAAATAGGAAATGACCTCCCTTTATAACAAAAAAAAAGGCTGTTTTAACAATTGATTATTGCCCAAAAAGGCAGGTACTCGGTACTTCTGGTACCGCATACAAACTCTGTATTTGTTATTATTTTGTATTGTTAGGCTGTTTTCCATTAAAAGCAGGTTACGGTCATGTTTATACTGAACTGGATTGCTATGAAAGCCAAGTAATTACAGTTTGTTATAATACCTGAACCAGACGTGACAGATTGTAGCAGATGTGTGCATTTAAGCTGAAATACAAACAGATCTGGATATTTGTCACTGTGCAGGTTCAGGCTCTTCCTAAGACCTACACAATCAATTCAGTATCAATAGAGGACACCATCAACCTGCTGGCTGCTCTGGGTCAGATCAGGTCGCTGCTAAGTGTTCGTATGGGTAAAGAAGAGGAGAAACTGATGATCAGAGGGCTCAGGTGAGAACATCGATGCTGTCAAAATTTAAATAATAGTATCATTACTCTTTTATAGTTGTGTGTCTAAATTACATATCTGATTATATTTATATTTCTTGTGAGAGATTTTTTTTTAGACGCAGATCAAGTCAAACTGAATTCACTGTAACATTTTATTTTTGGCAAAGTTTAAACCAACATCATTTTTAGACTCATAAAGCCATCAATACAGAAGCACTACTGCACATTCCTTCAAACCTCAACAACAAACCACATTTTATCTGATTTGAACCCACGTGTCATCCACACACCTGAACCAGTGGCTTGGTACTGTTCCCTCATATCTGTTTGGTGCTCTGCTTTCCACTTATTCCATCTAGGTGTTTGGTGCACATCTGTGGTTTATAGTTAGAAAATAAAGCCAATCTATTAAAAGTGGCTTATCAAAATTGATTGGTAAAATAATGGACTCACCAGAATTAGGGATTAATAACTGTAAAGAAAAAGTGAAATCACAACATTTTAACACATCCTCTTTCCTCTGCAGTGATATAATGAACAACAAAGTGTTTTACCAGCATCCTAACCTGATGAGAGCTCTTGGGATGCATGAGACGGTCATGGAAGTCATGGTCAATGTGCTCAGTGGAGACTCTAAGGTACGTACAGGTGGAGGAGAGTTGATGGCAAACAATACACCAATGCAAAAAATGGAATTTTAGAATGATACAAATATTCATGGTCACAAAGTCTGCTGTCTCATTTTTTATGATAGCGCATACCATATAGTGCAGAGTTCAGATGAACTGTCTGTTTTTGCCATGAAAAGGAACTTAAACCCCCAAAACCCATTTCCACTTCATTTGAGCCCAAATGGACCCGCTAATATCATTCAGTAATCCTCTTGTTAACTCAGGTGAGAGTGCTGACAAGGACGAGGCTAGAATTTATTGTGTCATGCTGACTAGTTAAACTGCACTCTGTAAGCTTTAAAAAAAGAGGGTGGGGCTATAAATCATTATTCTACTTTTGGTAAACAACAATCATCATTGCTGTGCATTAAGAGATTCACATGCTTCTGGAAACTACTGCTAGTAAGACAGCTTCTGAATCAGACTTAAGCCATCAAGATTTTCAGGGAGAAAAGTGGTCATGAAGAAGGCTTCAGGATGCCATGACTGTCTCCTAAAGTTGACTGAGCTGCAGGATCGGTGCACCACCAGTGCAGAGCTCGGTCAGGATTGGCAGGAGACATATGAGAGCATCTGCACACATGAGGAAAGATCTTGAAAGATGACCTGGGGTCATGAAGCACAGCATAGATCCAGTACTTTACAAGTAAAACATCAGGGACAGACTGACATTCTGCAAAAGTTTCAAGGATTGGACTGCTGAGGACTGGGTTGAAGTCATTTTCTGAGAGGAATCTCCTGACTGTTTGGGGCATCTTCCTGATGACCTGCACACAAAGAATCAGGGTGGCCCCCCACACTTCCTTGGCCATTAGCATTAGCATTGGTTCCCCACAAAACTGTGTGCTGAGCTCCCTGCTTTTCACAATATACAGTACACACTACTATGGTCCTGATAAATCCAGGAGTAAATGGCAGGACACACAACATATGAAGCACACACAGTTGTAATTTAGACCAAAGTTCAATCACAAATCACCTGAACAAAAATCAGCAAACTGGGAGCCCCGGTTAAAACAAATGAAAGATGGAGAAGCTCGAAACCAACCAGCAGTTGACTGTTGGATTTCGGAGCACTTCCTTAACCCTATGATCTGGAGACACACCCTACACCAAAAAACGTAAACACAGTGACAGCCGGTAATGCCCAGTCCCAACAACAAATGGCTCAGTAATTCATTGACAATGTACACTCCTCCACCCCTAAATATTCCATATTATTTTACAGTATTAGTGTGTAATTCAATTCAATTAATTCAGTCCAGCAGACAAGTTGAATCTTGAATTTGTTGCAGTCTCCCATCCTGAGCAAGCACAATGGCAACAGGAAAAACTCCCTTTTAACAGGAAGAAACCTCCAGCAGAACCAGGCTCAGGACAAATGGCCATCTGCTTTGACCGGCTGGTTGAGAGGACAGAAAGGCGAGACAAATGAACACAGAATGGCAGGTCCAGATATAGGTCCAGGTGTACCTGAAAGAGAAAAACACAAGTTAAGGATATAAAAAATAGTTAAAAATACAAAACAGGTTGAGCAGAGTAAGTAAAGACAGTAGCAGAGTGAAAAAGTGTGGTCAGTTTGTCCTCCAGCAGTCTAAGCCTATAGCAGCATAACTAAAGGACAGCTCAGGAAACCCAAGTCAACCCTAATTATAGGACTTAGCAAAAAGGAAAGTCTTAAGCCCCAGTCTTAAATCTGGACAACGTGTCAGTCTCACTGATAGAAACTGGAAGTTGGTTCCACAAGAGGGGATCCTGATCCTGATGGGGCCTCCCATTCTGTTTTTGGAGACTCTAGGAACCGCAAGTAAACCTGCAGCCTGAGAGCGAAGTGCTCTGTTAAGAAAATATGGAATAATAAAATCAGTAATATAAGATGGAGCTAGGTTGTTGAGAGCTTTGTAGGTTATAAGTAAGAATTTGAATTCTATTCTGGACTTGACAGGGAGCCAATGGAGAGAAGCTAAAACTGGAAAGATATGACCTCTCCTACTAACTACAGTTACGAATTTTTTTATCAACTGAAGATTTTTTTAAATAAGTATTTGGACACCCAGATAATGAACCATTGCAATAGTCCAGTCTAGATGTGACAAATGCATTAACCAGATTTTTCTGCATTATTTTTAGATAATATGTTTCTAATTTTAGCGATATTATGCAGGTGGAAGAAGACGGATCTACAAATCGGATTCCAAAAAAGTTGGGACACTAAAGAAACTGCGAATAAAAACTGAATGCAATGATGTGTATATGGCAAATATCAATATTTTATTTGTAATGGAACATAGATGACGGATCAAAAGCTTAATCTGAGTAAATGTAAAATTTTAAAGGAAAAATGTGTTGATTCAAAATTGCACAGTGTCAACAAATCCCAAAAAAGTTGGGACAAGTAGCAATAAGTGGCTGGAAAAAGGAAATTGAGCATATAACG
>JARVGS010000614.1:3541622-3554594 GCA_031762315.1 Hypsolebias antenori
GATGGATGGATGGATGGATGGATGGATGGATGGATGGATGGATGGATGGATGGATGGATGGATGGATGGAAGGAACAATGACATGTACCTCCTTAGGAACTAAAGATATCTAGATATTACAGAAAAATGCAAAGAAGTCCAATGCTATTAGTTGTGAAATAATGACAAAACACATTTGTCAGTCGATTCTTTCCATAAATAAAATGCTCTATTTTTGTGACAGTAAACTAAGATGTTTTGGGTGTGGGATCTTGTGTCCCAGGTGACATGGGTCCCATGGTTGCATCCACTCTGAAGCTGGGAATTGCCATTCTTAATGGAGGAAATTCAACTGTACAACAGGTAATGGTACATTTCTGCTGTTTCATTATGTCTGATATTTTGATGTTCACTATATCAAAGCTTTGCTATTACACCATGTGCCCTTTCATTGCATTTTGACAGAAAATGTTGGATTATCTGAAAGACAAGAAAGATGTGGGCTTTTTTCAAAGTCTGGCTGGTCTAATGCAGTCATGCAGGTGAGTTTACAAGCTGTCTTTATGGAAGTAAGTCGGTCAGTAAGTCTGACAAAGCTGCTTTTTTACGGGTTTGCATGTTTTGAACGTGTTTACATTCAAAGATGTACTCCAAACAGGAGTTGACATGTCTTTTTTAAATACCTTAATTTGACAACTTTGAAATGGTACTTTGCATTAGTATATTTTTGTATTGCACCACCAATATTTTATTATCATTAACTACTAAAAGTTTCAGGAGACCGAGGGAGAAGAGGGAAGTCAAGAATGTTGGACTGAGGGTGACAACTCTAAATATGTGGACAATGACAGGCAAAGGTAGAGAGTTGGCTGACATGATGCAGAGAAGGAAGGTAGATGGATTTTGTGTCCAAGATGACCCAGTGGATGGGCAGCCAGGCTCATATCATTGGAGCAGGGTTTAAACTGCTTTACCAAGGTGTGGATGGAAAGAGAAATGAAGTAGGGTTACTGAAGGAGGAGTTAACAAAGAGAGTAGTAAACCGGGAAAGAGTGTCAATTCAATTCAGTTTATTTATATAATACCAATTCACAACAAAGTTATCTCAAGTCACTTTACAGAAACATTCACATACATAGAAAAAAAACAATTAATAAACATTCTCTTTCTAAGGAAACCAATAGACTAATTGAATCTTCACTTCATCACAGTCTCCCATCCTGAGCAAGCACAAAGGCAACAGTGGCAAGAAAAAAAAATCCCTTCTGCTGAAACCTCCAGCAGAACAAGCTCAGGCTCAGGACAAGCAGCCATCTGCTTTGACCACCTAGGTTTGAGAGGACAGAATGGCAGGTCCAGATGTAGGAGCAGGTGTACCTGAAAGACAAAAACATACATGAAGGAGAGAAAAATAATTACAAATACAAAACAGGATGAGTGGAGTAAGTAAAGGCAGTAGCATAGTGAAGAAATATGGTCAGTCTGTCCACCAGCAGTCTATGTCAGATATGGCAATGTGTCTAAAGGTAGAACTAGAAGGTCTGATGCTAAATGTTGACAGTGGTTATACTCCACAGGTTGGATGTGATGTGGAGAAAGATACATTTTTGAAAGATCTGGATGAAGTGATAGAGAGTATTCCCAGGGAGGAAAGAGTGGTGATCGGAGCAGACCTGAATGGATATGTTGGTGAAGAAAACGGGATGAGGAAGTGATGGGTAGATTTGGTGTCAAGGAAAGAAACCTCTCCCTTAGAGATAGGGTGAGAAGTTCGGTTATCTGGGAGAGACTTGGAGAAGAACCACAGGTCCTCCACATTGAGAGGAGCCATTTGTTGTGGTTCAGGCATCTGGTAAAGATGCTCCCGGGACACCTCCCTAGAGAGATGCTTCAGTGCTTCAGGTGTGTCTGACCGGGAGGAGACTCCGGGGAAGACCCAGGACACACTGGAATGTCTATGTCTCTCGGCTGATATGAGAACGTCTTGGGTTCCTCCCAGAAGAGTTAGAAGAGGAGGCTGTGGAAAGAGATGTCTGGACCTCCCTGCTCAAGCTGCTGCCCCCATGACCCAACTTTGGAACAAGCCGAAGATAATGGATGGATGGATGGATGGATGGATGGATGGATGGATGGATGGATGGATGGATAGAAAGAAACCAGGAAGGACAGATGGTGGTGGATTTTGCCAATATAATGGAAATGGCTATAGTCAATACTTATTTCCAAAAGAAGGAGGAACATAGAGTGACCTATAAGAGTGGAGGATGGAGTACGCAGGTCCATACCATACCATATCATACCATACCATTTTATTTATAGAGCACTTAAAACAGCGACAAGGCCAACCAAATTGCTGTACAAACAAACAAACAATCAAACAACAGGCAACACATAGGCAGCATACAAAATGAAGTAAAAAACAGAATATAGACATAAAAATGTTGCAGATAATAAATATACAGGCAGTCCTCGACTTCCGAACGGGTTCCGGACCTAAGGACCGTTCGTACCTCGATTTTGCCATAACTCGGAGCGCCGGCCACATGGCGCTGTAAGTCCGGTTTTTTGGCCGTAACTCGAAACTGAAACCACATGGCAGCCGTAACGTCTTTTTAAACATGTTTTTTTCAATGTAAAACAACAACAGCATACTTAGAACGCCGTTTTAATGTGTTTCCAAGCAGTTAACTAACAAAATACCCTCAAAACAATAAAAAAAAAAAACCCATAAAATGCTGCATAAAAAAGCCAACGTGAGGTGTGATGACGTCACTGGGGCGTCGCCGTAAGTCCGAGTTGCCGTAAGTCGATGGCGCCGTAACTTGGGGACAACCTGTATTTGCAAAATACTTTGTAACTACACTTGTTACAATCTATGGGCGGCTGTGGCGGAGTGATTAGAGCAGTCGTCCTCCAATGGGAGAGTTGGGGGTTTGAATCCACCAGCAGTCACATGTCAAAGTGTCCCTGGGTAAGATACTGAACCCGTCATTGCCTCCAATGTGTGTCCCATCAGTCAATGAATGTGATAAAGCACTGATAAGTCTCTTTAGAATGATTTGTTCAATTAGCTTTGTAGAGATCTAGTAGAGTGCTGTATGAATTGGGTAAATGAGGACACAGATTGTAGTGTAAAGCACATGGAGTGTCTTAAGATAAAAAGGTGCCATATAAGTACAGTCCATTTACAATGTTCTCTGTTGCAAACAGTTAAGTGTGAGTAAATCATTTTTTATCTAGCTGAATTGAAACAGCGCAATGAACAGGATTTTAAATGTGCAGAAGACAGCAAGTTTTCAGTAGAAGTTGCATGAGAATTGAACCTATTGTTTCTGTTTTTGCTCACTTTGAAGCCAAAAACCATCAAATGTGAGCAAGCAGAAAGAGTTGGAGAGGGATGCTTGAAAAGTTGTTTGAAATCAATAACCATTTTTGGTAAAACCCGAACCTTTCCTGGGGGTATTACAGTATTGGTGTATGTTGAGCAGAATATGAACAAAAAATAATCTGTCGTAATCAGTGCCAGCTATTTAAATGTCCAGTTTTCTCAAGAGTTCTCAGCAGCGCATGTAACAATGGACATTAAGGTCAAGGACAAAGTTGTCATTCACATCTCATGTGGTACATGTGGTGGAACGAAATTGTGTGCACAGTGGATACACATACTTGTGTATCACTGTATGTATATGTATGTAAGATACAGTGTATCTTCACAGTAAGTTAGTAGCTTCAACCCATCCATCCATTATCTTTACCCAAATCTTCCTTTTTGGGTCACAGGAGTCACTGGTGCCCATATCCAGCAGTCACTGTGCAAGAGGCAGGGGACACCTTGGACAGGTCTCAAGTCCATCACATGGCACAGTGGCCCTGAGGTTTAAACAAACAACTTTTGAAAAAACACAATTATATTAAGCCAAAGTGGAAGTGGTTAAAAAAATAAAAATGGAATTGCATTTCAAAAAAGCAATGCATAGTTCCGACACTTGCTTCTGGTATTGTGCAACACCACTTTTCCGTCATTGTTGTGGGCTACCACTAAACGATGGTCATGAAGCCTTTATAACAGACAAAAATAAGTCAAACATCCATTCACACCCTTACCCACACCTAGGGACAATTTAGAGTTACCAATCAACCTAACATGTTTTTGGTCTGTGGGAGGAAACTGGGGTACCTGGAGAAAACCCACGCATGCACGGAGAAAACTCCACCCAGAAAGGCCCCCAACCGAGATTTGATCTGGCGACCTTCTCTCTGAGCGGCAACAGCTCTACCAACTAAGCCACCATGCCATGTGTCCATTAGTAGCTTGTGTATTAATAACATTAACAATACATTGTTCACTTTTCCATTGAAGTGCATCTTCACTATGCATCTTTTTCCATAACCACAGATAATATCTTCTTTCGGCGATGTGGTTAGCTTTCTGGAGTCAATATTTTTGACTGTTCAGAACCAAACAAAGCTTTGGGCAAAACATTAAACATAGTCCTGTGCCATTTCACTGTCAACTGCTGGAGATTTATCTAAAAACTCAGATGCTGTTTATCCAAAATGCTAGATGAAGCCTGGCTTTTTTTTATTTTTTCCCTCCTCTGTGTCTGAATGGAATATGAGATGTACCCAAAGCTGATAGCTACTGTAGAGAGGCGGCCTGCTCTGGATGATGAGCTGTCCCTGCATGGAGAGATTGGAGCGAGGAGGCTGGAGAAGAGACTGGTGTTTACAATATGAATGTGGAGAGGAAGCAAAACAGTTACGTGAGTAGCCATTGGGAACTGATGTTTAGAGCAGCCTGCTGCTCTGTCAAATCTATTACCTGTCATCCGTTTGGTAAATCTCTGTGTCTCTCTCTGATGTGCACCACATTATTGTTTAAATACTGCAAACTTTACAGTGATGGAGCACAGAGAACCTGCACCAAATTAAAGTTGACAAACATCAGCAACAAATTTGTTACAGTTATTATCATCTTCACCTCTGGGTGACTTTTTCCATGCACGGTTGTTAGTTAGCGTTTCACTGAGTGATTATACATAATGGGAAAAAAAATGTTATCTATCTGTCTGGACTATCCCGGTTTCCATTTCGTTAACAGCCAGATGTGCCATTGATTTAAATCTGAAATATGTCTTGCAGCTGTTAAAACACATGTTCTCTTTGTAGTATTGATTTATACCCTTTTTTCAACATTTCAATCCATTTGTATTAATTTCTATGAAACATTCTTCAATTAGGTGTGCCAAATTATGAAGAAAAGTCATCCTGAGTGATTTGAACACTCTAAACAACGACTTGCTCATGTGGCCTGTGTGTCAGGTTTCATTTTCTCATTTTAAGGGATATTACTCATGAGCAGTAAATATTTAGCTTGTCATAATTGACAAGGGCTTCTAATGTGACATCGACAGCTGCTGTTAGGAACAGGCTTTTATGGCCTTTATGTGAAACTTTGGTGTATTTATTTATTTATTTATTATTATTTTATTAGACTAGAGATTTATTTTTGTTCTTACTGTTTTAATTTTTTTAATCAATAAACAAGTTTTCCATTCTAAAGAAACAGAAACCTTGATAACTGTCTATGACTGATCACTGAAACCTTGATTTATAGCCACTGTGATATTGCAGTTCACTACCAATGGCATTATTAAATAAAGTTTTTAAATTTTAAAAACATTAATGTACAAATATTCTGAGTAGAAATGTAAAATTTCAATGTGTCAGTAAAGAACCGCTAACAATTCAGCTTCATTTTTCATAAAAAAAAAAAAAGAATAATTGTGACTGTAGTCTCAACTTTAGATCTTTGCAAGGATCTCAGAAGCTACTACGAATTTTTTTTTAAATAAAATAAAAAATAACACCCATTTTTTCAGTCATAATCACTAATCACTCTACTGATTTACATTTTAAAATGAGAGCTGTACCTTTTGTAGATTGGTTTATTGTTCTCCAGCCACTATAAGCTACGTCAGCATAAATTGTTGCCAGAACAATGTTTCTGATTAGCCCATACATTTTATTTTTATTGTGTACTTCATATACAACAGTGAGAAAAAAAATACTATAATGGGCTATACAGTGATCCTGCTTTCTAAACACTTATCATTTATGATTAAAAAAGCCTTATCAAGGAACCGTTATTTATTAATCCTTAGTATTTGTTGTGAGATTTGACAGTTTTGAAATCAACTGAAGTGTATTTGTTAAACATAAAACCAACGCTAGTAACTTTTTTTTTTTTCCCAATCGTAACCCCCGATAATGAGCGTAGGGTAAAATTATACATTTTTTTCAAGACCAAAAACAAAAACAAACAAACAAAAAAAAACTAATAGTAGTTTCCTAAAAACTGTGTATAATGTACAACATATGTGGTGTGGTGGCACAGTGGTGTGGTTAGAGCTGCTCAGTGAGAAATTCACAGAATCGAATCCTGGTTTGGGGCCTTTCTAGGTGGAGTTTGCATGTTCTCTTCATGCATGCATGAGTTTTCTCCGTGTACTCCGGTTTCCTCCCACAGACCAAAAACAGGAATGTTAGGCTGATTGGTAACTAAATTGTCCCTAGGTGTGAGTGAGAGAGTGAATGGTTGTCTTGTTTGTCTCTATTTGTCCCTGTGATGGCCTTGCAACCTGTCCAGGGTGTACCCCGCCTCTCGCACTGTGATTGCTGGACATGGGCAGGGGCAACCCCCATGACCCAAAAATGAAGAAGAGGGTAATAGAAGATGGATGGATGGATGGATGGATGGATGGATGATCTTTTTCGTGTTGTTCATCCTGTTATGTTATTAAACTACTACACTTCACTGTCCATTTATAAAACCCATCTGAAAACATATCTCTACTCATTGGCCTTCAACCCAACTGAGACTTGATTTTACTTTTTTGTCTGTTTGTTTGTTTTAAATTTTATCTATTTAACTCGTCATTTTATTGTGCTTTAAATTATGCTTTAAATTGTGTTTTTAATTCATTTTCTTTGGTGTGCTTAGCGTTGTAACTTTATTTTAATGCTTTCTTTTATCTTATTTATTACTGATGTTCAGCACGTTGTTTCAGCTGTGGCTGCTGTTAAAGCGCTTTATAAATAAAGTTGATGATGATGGTTAATGAAGAGTCTCTCGAAGGGCGTTTTTGAAATTAGGAAGAACGTAATGAGAGTACAAAGGCATTAAAGTCTAAGAGAAACTGACTTTCCCTGTTCTTTCTTAACATCAAACTGTTCTTATATTCACAAAACGGTGCTAATTGTAGTTTTAAGGACATTTTATTATCTTTATTATTCTAATTCAAAACAGTCAGACAGCAATCCTCCAGCATGAAAGTGGTCACATGTCTTAGGCTCTTTTTAGGAGCTTATGAAAAATGTTTTAGAACGTTTTTGATCCAGTTTGATTGGGGTTACTCAGAACTCCTCTACTCCTGATCTGTATTTAAGATGTACTGAATGTGATCGCTGCAAAAAAATGTCTCACTAAACTATTTCTAAACCCTTGATGCTGTAATTTTTCATTAAATAAACATGTTTCTTCATGCATGAATGATGGCAACCTTCCAGCATGACTGAGCCCAGGGACAGTGACACTGCAGCAGTGGACTCAATGTCATTACATCACAAAGTTCTTCTTTTAACACCACACAGACAGTCACCCTTATATTATTTGCCTATATTTGTTTTTCTTTGAAATTATTTTGTATTTATCAATCAAGTTTGAAATATGCATTGTTACACTGAGCGTAATAGGAACGGTTAAAAAAAAAGGCTTTGTACACAAAATAATTTTTTTAATGTTTTAAAAAATTAATTAATAATAACTGAACTTTGTAGAATAGTTAAGAAGTGGTTGTAAAGATATTTTTGATTATATGAATCTTTTCATGATTATTTTGTTAAAGTAAACAAAATGCACTGCACAGCGTGAACTTGAAAAACAGACAACATGAATTAAACATCTTTAGCCAATATGAAAAATTCAGAACTGTAAGAACAAAGATTGTTTTCTTCGCTGCATTTGAGAATTACTGAGTTGTCAAGCATTTTCAAAGAATTTATTTTAATAACTTTGATTAACTTATGATGTGTAGTTTTTATTGTGTGATTGAGACGATCTGCAGATGTTTTTAAATATATAAACTTACATCAGGAACTGTAAAAACAGTCTTAACCGGGTAATAACCGTGTTTATAAATGAATTATCAAGCCTAAAGTTTTCATCCTTAGGGTGTAGATTCTTCACAATAAAAGACTTCTTTGCATGGGTTCTTCAATATGACCACCAAGACATTTCCCTGTTGAAGCTGCTTCTGGACTTTAGAAATCACAAATCGAGTTGGCCGTGTCCCACAAAGATGTGCTTTCATTAAGGAAGCCAGCATCATGGAGTCTTTGAGTGTGAAAAAGAATTGAGCTTAGAATAAATGTGTGCCAAACAAATCATTCTAAACTGCGGGCTGCTGTTAGTAACCATCTGTTGTCATTACGTCACATAATGACATCAAAGTTCCTGCTCAGTAATCCAGGTAAAAATCCAACAAATTTCAGTCAGGTCATCTGGATGGTTTCTTTTTTGTTGTTGTTGAGATGTTTTATCCTTCATCCAAAGGACTTCATCAGTCCGAGGAGCCTCAACAAACTCAGTCCCACAAGCAGCACACTCACATAGTGGGCCAAGCAGTTTGATGGTGATAAGATGGTTTCTGGGGCCCACCCTCTCCCATCGACTCCTCTGAGGCAGCCATAGTCAAAGTGGTTAAAAACATCAAAGTTCATGCTCAACAATCCAGGTAAAAAAAAAAAAAAAATCCAACAAAATGCAGTCAGGTCATCTGGACTTTTGTTGTTGTTGTTGTTGATGTTGTTGTTGTTGTTGTTGTTGTTGTTGAGGAGTCGATGGGGGAGAGAGGGGCCCCAGAAACCATCTCATCTACAACAAACTGGTTGGCCCACTGTGTGTGCTGCTTGTGGGACTGTTTGTTGTTGCTCTTCGGAGAGATGAAGTCCTTTGGTTGAAGGATGAAACATCTCAAAAAAAAAAAAAAAAAACCATCCAGAGGACCTGACTGAACATTGTTGATTGTTGGATTTTTTTTTACCTGGATTATTGAGCATGAACTTTGATGTTTTGAACTACATTGACTGTGGCTGCATCAGAGGAATCAACTGGGGAGAGGGCAGGCTGCAGAAAACATCTTATCTCCAGCAAACTGATTGGTCTACTATGTGAGGGTGCTGCTTGTGGCTCTGAGTTTGTTGTGGCTCCTCAACTCGATGAAGTCCTTTGGATAAAGAATGAAACTTCTCAAAAAATAATTAAATTAAATTAAATTAAAAAAAAAAAAAACCTGTCCAGATGACCTGACTGGACTTTGTTGGATCTATACCTGGATTATTGATTCAAGGATTTAAGTGTTTTAATTTATTTTTATTTTTATTTTATTTATTTATTTTTGTTTTTATTTTGGTCATACCAGCTCACATTTGCATGTTTAGGTACAAAATTTGGACTCAGGTTCTAGACTGAGCATGAATGGGACTGAGTTTCTTGTGGCTCCTCAGACTGATGAAGGACGAAACATCTCAACAAAAAAAGATAATAAATCACCCAGATGACCTGACTGAACTTGCTGGATCACATTACCACAATTACCATTTTATATGTTGATCATTACAGCGAGGGAGAGTGGTGGCACAGAGGCTAGAGACTGCAGGCCTCCAATCAGAAGGTTGCAGGTTCTACTCCCCATACCGACAACATAAAAAATGTGGGTGGGATTGGTGAAACACCCACACCTGCCTTCACCCTCATTTGCCCCACCCTGGGCCCTTGAGCAAGGCCCTTGACCCCCACCATTTGCTCCACTGGGCACCCTAAATAGCAGCTCTCTGCTCCATACAAAGGGCTGTGGTTGCTGAGTGGTCTGCGGTTGTGCAGGAAGAGCATCTGGCGTAAAAAACAATTGCCAAGTCTTCGTGTGAGATAGTTCGCTGTGCCGACCTCTGATGAAGGGAGAAGCTGAAAGACAAAAAAAAAAGTAAATTACAGTGCTGCCACTATCTCACCTCCGAGGTGTCACAGCCACAAGTTGACTTCAGTCCCTCAAACTCCATCTATATTTTTTAAGAACTCACTTTGAGATGACAAAAAGGCAATCTAGGCCTGGACTGAAGTGCTTGTTTTGTGAAAGAGGCTACTGAGTCCAGATCACGTCCCCAAACCAAGCGTATTCTGCCTCACCTATTTTGTGGTTTTGTCTAAAGCCCATTCTCACTCTGCTTTAGTCTTCATTACAAATGTGATCTGCCTGTCAGACACAACAGTCCTCTGAGGGTCTGCAGGTATTCCAACATTTCCAGAAATGCTATTATCTTTCAACAGATAATAGCACTGATGACCTTTTACAGCCCTTAAACTTTCTCTTTATTTCTGTGTAGTTCAGTTTATTTTTTTATAAGCTTCCTCAAAGTGGGTTTTGATCAAGTTTATCACAGGTGCGTGAGGGTCAGAAACATTTAAATCAGTTTGATATTTCTGGCATTCTTTTTTTGCTTTAAAATCGTGCCGGCTGTCTACAACAGAAATGGGCTCCGAAAAACGAGATAATTGAATTGACCACCTTCACCACCCACTGCTACCCGCCTTTGCTTCACACCTCCTCCGTGTCGGTGGAGCGGATAGTGATTTCTTTGAGCTTTAGAGAGAAAATAGTGAGATGGGAGTGTATTGATCATTCGTCATGAGAGCGGAGCTTCACAGATCAGTGAGTTTCCCAACCGCCAACATTTTGCACAAGGAGGGATGCTCTTCACATCCAGACACTGGTTATCCCTCCCAGAGAGAACAGGGACCGCTAAGAGGCTTTACCTTATCGTTGTCCGGAATATAAATCACCTTTTATGCACCCATCCACATGTGAATAAACAGAACAGTGAGATATCAGCTTGCCAGCAGCCCTCTGCCTCTGTCCTCCTTTCTGTCCGCAATGAAATATTATGACACATGGTTAAAAACAAAGTATGAGGTTCTCAGCCACACACCATGTTTTTCTAGTCTGTGGGAAAGCACATATCCTGTAGTATAATGCATTTATGCAAAGACAGAATGAATAATTATTGGATTTGATGCAGGTGAGCTCATGTTCAGATTGGATGCAAACAGAATTTAGCTTCTATGGGTTTGAGTTATTTTTAACAGCTAGTTCTAAAGTCATGTAATGAGAGCAGTCTGGCAGATCTAGTAAGAAATTTCTAAAGGTCTTCACTGTTTCACACCATTTTAATTACAGAACGTTCGTCTGCAGCCAACATTCTAGCACTCGGATTGTTAGTCTGTCTATTCAGTTACAGTTATACTCTGGCTTTATGAATCTGAAAATATAAATGTATGCTTAGTCTTATTTGCTGAAACATTCCAATGTGGAAAATGGTAAATGGACTGTACTTATATAGCGCTTTTCTATCTTATCTAGTTTCTCAAAGTGCTTTAGATCACATTCATGCACCAATGGGACATACATCGGAAGCAATGAGGGGTTCAGTGTCTTGCCAAGGGACACTTCAGCATGTGACTGCTAGTGGAGTTGAACCCCCCAACTCTTGCATTGGAGGATACTGCTCTAACCACTCAGCTACAGCTGCCCCCCCAATGTGGAACAGCAGGAGGGTTTGATTTGTCTGAGATGACATAAAATAAACTCATGAATTTAATGAGTCTTTGTGGGAAAACGATACCACGTTGGATCACGAGCATGTTCAACATGTTCGAAACCATGCAGAAAACGTGAAAAACATGTTCCACATGAAAAAGTGGGTGATGTCTTTGCATGTGTGTGAATGCATGTATGTGGTTCTCAAACTGATGCCTTTTAACAACATATCTCATAAATCACTGATTAAATTTTTATGAAACATCTAGGAAATATTTATTGGATTTACACAGAAAACTGATTAACATTCAAGATTCCTGCCACTGAAAAGTGACCTGCAAAAACTACAAAAATGATTATGGAACAAACACTGGTGTGGTAATAGCTGAGACTGGTTCAAAAACAAATATTTAAATTGCTAACACTACACTTTTTTTTTTCTTTTGCCAATACGAATTTAGAATAAACTCTGTCAGCAAAATATCTTGTGAACCACTGAATGGATTTTAATGTATCTGCTTTACATCAATTATTATTTTATATATACTTTGTAAAACTGATTAACTTTTGGAGTCAGTCCCATGCAAGACAGTTGCCACAACCAACGGACCTTAACAAGGGGTTCCCAAACTTTTGGGCTTGCAGGGGAGAAAAAGTTTCAGGGACCCCTCATAACCCTCGTGTTTATTGAATAATTTTCTTCTATGTGTCTCTTTAATACAATGGATATAGTTGTGTAACATAAATACTTAAGAGCTGTTCTTTAATAGTATTAATGCAATTTTTATACTTAAACATTGAGTATTTTTCATACTTTGTAAAAGACGCACTTACTTAACATTTTTTTTATTTCAACTTCCAAAAATTACAGTTTTATGGAAATTAACAGTATTAAAAAAAAACACTTTAAAACTTTACATATTCACATAATGAGCATAAATGTATTACCACTTCTTCAAATTATTACAGAAAACTGAACAGAATCCTAACAGCAGTAGTCATAACAAGTAACAGGGATTGATTTGTTAACCGATCAATGCCGTTATGCAAACAGTGGGCGAGGGATGGGGGTGGAGGTCTGGGAGTCCTTCTCCAGAAAATTTTGAATAAAGTAGATGTGATTTCCTACATTTTGGTGTATTCTAACGGGTTATTAAACATCTAGGTCCTTGTAAAAAAAAAAAAAGAAAAATATATATATATATTATACGTGTAAGGATGGCTCCCTCTGCTGGTCCTTTTCTGTTCTCCTTGTGTTTCCATCTCTATGTTTAATCAGTCAGTTGTTTAATCATTTAGTTAGTTCTTAGTTCTTAGTTATGTGTGTTAATCATTCAGT
>JARVGS010000614.1:3666714-3677376 GCA_031762315.1 Hypsolebias antenori
TTTGTGTTTTTTTTTTTTTTTTTTTTTTTTTAACCACCTTGCTTCACGTGCAATATTTCCATTTTTGGGGGGTAAGGTTCGTTTATGTAAATGTTTGTTCCCTTCAGTTTTTTTTGCTTGCATTATTACATTGTTTCTTGACTCCCTACTAATGAACCTGACTACTATTGATGGTTTGAATTTTTCTGATTTACTGGGCAGGGTGTGTGTTCTTTCCCTTTTAACCACTCTCCCACTTTTCTTCTTTGTTTTCTTCTTTATTTTTTTTCATCCCCATGTCCATTACATCTGAAACAAATCCAAAGCAAATTCTAATAAAGTTCTGTTTATATATCAAGTGGAGCATAAAGGCCAGCCATAAAGCTCTGCTTGTGAAAGTACTGTAAATCTGGTGGGCTTCACCTTGACACTCAGACAATAATTCTGAGTGCCACAATGCCGGACAGGACAAGGGGAAAAAAAAAAAAAAAAAAAAAAAAAGTATGTCTCAGGTTCCCAAAATTTTCTCTGATTTTAGAAGATTTTCCTCAGGTGCTCAAATTTTTCCCCCGATTTTAGGTTTTTCCAGTTCCCTGTTTCCCCTGATTTTAGACATTTTTTCTGTTCCCTGTGTTTCCCTGATTTTAGAAGATTTTCTTAGGTTCCAAGAGTTTTCCCTGACTTTAGAAGTTTTTCTCAGTTCCCGTTTCCCTGATTTCTTGGCATTTTTCTCAGGTTCCCTGAGCTTCCCCTGTCTGGAAGATGAAAGTCATTTTGTTTTACTTGATTTCCAGAGCTGCTGGGAATCCTGTAAATTTGAAATGTCTCTGCCTCAGAGGTGCATCCTGGGTTCTCTCTGGTTTCTGATGGTGCAGAGAGGAGTATCTCACTTTCAGGATAGAATTTCATCAGTTTGCAAATGTAAATGGAGGCGTGTCAGGGGCTCAGTCTCAGATAAACAATGATCTGGACGTACAAAGGAAATGAGCTGGATTCACGAGTCCACACCATTCCACACAGCTGGATTTTTTTTGTGCAGATGTTTTTTTTAGCCATGTAAGCGTGCACCAGGCAAGTCTTTGTCCATGAAGCCCCTGGCCTGGCTGGTGACATGACAGTTAGGCTTTGAGTTTTCGTTACCTGACTGTTGTTACGAGCATCAAATTCCTTCCTGCCTGAAGATCTTTCTTGCTCCAGCCTCTTCTGACTTTCCACCAGCAGAAAACACACCAGCCATCTATAGGCTGCCAGAGGCACTGTAATCAGACGACACATTCACAACTGTTAGGGCATGTGCTTGAAGGAAAGCATACAGACCAACAATTTTTAAACTAAAATCTACTAATGATGAGATGTGACAGAGCTGTAGGAGTTTAGTTAAAAACAAGATTATGGGAGAAAATGGCGTTGAGCATGTGAATAGCAGGTTGGAGAAGCTCCCGTTGACCCGGCTGAAACATTTATTTTTATGGCCACATCCTTGCTACCTTTGGATTAGATTTTGCTTCTGGGACTGTTTTCACTGTGTGTCTGAATTAACAGGCTGGTGACATGGCATCAAAGCAGATAAAACAAGGCTTCGACCTTATCTAACCCGGGGCCTATTCTGGATACTAAGACCTCAGTCCGCGGGGATGGGAAGGCTGATAAGATATTAGATGGCAGGTGCATCCGCCTCCTCTCCGCTGAGCGTGCGCGCACAGGGGTGGGGGGATATCGGTCCTGAGGTCAGAAAATTCTGGCCTTGATTAGAGACGAAACTGTAACGATTAAAATGGAGCTATGAGTGGCCCTCACAGAAGACTTTAATTTTATCAAGAGCAAATCTGCAGGCGGTGAGGAATGACATTTCTACTATTGCCGCGGGGTTCAGGATGGAGTTGGACTGGGCTAGTGCTGACACCGCGGAGATGAAAAATGATCTGTCTTTACACTTGGACGAGTTGGAAAACTTACATGGCATGGTCCAAGAGTTAAAGACTGAGGCTGATGGACTTGAAAAACAGTCTGAATCTGCAGAAGGACACGCAAGACATGACAATATCAGAATAATTGGGCTTCCTGAATCAGCAGGTGAAAACCCCATGTTAATAGCGAAAATGCTGATGAAGGTCCTAAAGTTGGACAAACAGCCACTGACATGTACCGAACACCAGGCAGGAGAGATATGGATGCAAGATCCAGGGTTGTTGTGGCCAAGTTTCACTATCACCAGGAGCTAGTGCAGCAGTGCGCAGCTCCGCTTCAAAGGAACGACCGTATTAACTGCAGCTGATTATGCCCCAGGGGTGGCAAAAGTACGAGCAGCCTTCATGGAGGCAAAGCAGCTTCTACGGAACAGTTAGATGAGGCTTCTTTTCCCTGCGAGGCTCAAAATTATTCATGAATTAAAATACTACATTATTCTGCATCGTCTTTGTGAGTTTGGCCTGCTACCAAATGCAGATGCCAAAAAGGGGGCTGAAAATGATGTAACACTTCAAGACAATGGACTTGTGTCTATACTGGTCCTGTTAGACCTCAGCGCTGCATTTGATACAGTTGATCACAATATTTTACTACAGAGGCTTGAATACGATATTGGAATTATAGCAACGGCTCTAAAATGGTTCAAACCATATTTATTTGATAGATTCCAGTTTCTAAATATAAATAATAAATCTTCTTCATACACCAAAATTAGTCATGGAGTTCTTCAGGGTTCAGTGCTTGGACCAATACTCTTTACCTTATACTTTGTATTTGTTTCCATTCAGTAAAGTTATTAAACAGCATGGAATACATTTTCATTGTTATGATGATGATGCACACTTATATTTGTCCATTAAACCCAATGAATCCAGTCAGTTACTTAGACTACAAGCATGTCTTAAAGACATAAAAACCTGAACGGCCCTTACTTTTCTGCTTTTAAACTCAGACAAGACTGAGGTTGTGGTTTTTGGACCTGAGCATCTTAGTAATACATTTTTCAGCCTTTCACTTTCTCTGGATGGCATTAATTTGGCCTCTAGTTCTAATGTTAAAAACTTTGGTGTTATTTTTGACCAGAATATGTCTTTCCACCTGCACATTAAAAATGTAACTGGAACTGCTTCCAACTAAAGTTGGAAAAATATTGTCCAAAAATGATGCAGAAAAACTGTTCCATGCATTTATCATGACTAGGCTGGACTATTGCAATTGTTTACTGTCTGGGTGTCCAAAACCTTGTTTGAAAAGTCTTCAGTTGATCCAAAATGCTGTTGCCAGAGTCTTAACTGGCGTTAGTAGGAGAGATCATATCTCTCCAGTTTTAGCTTCTCTCCACTGACTCCCTGTCATATCCAGAATATACAAAGTAATTCAAAATCTTACTTCTAACCTGCAAAGCTCTCAGCAACCTAGCTCCATTTTATATCACAGGTCTTATTGTTCTATATTTTCCCAACAGTTCTCGCTCAGACTGCAGGTTTACATGTGGTTCCTATAGTCTCCAAAAACAGAATGGGAGGCAGATCTTTCAGTTATCAGGCTCCTCTCTTGTGGAACCAATTTCCAGTTTTTGTCCGTGAGGCTGATACATTGTCTACTTTTATGATTTAGCTTAAGACTTTCCTTTTTAATACATCCTATAATTAGGGTCGGCTTGGGTTTCCTGAGCTATCTCTTAAATAAGCTGCTAAAGGCTTAGATTGCTGGAGGACAAATTGACCACATTTATTCACTCTGCTGCTGTCTTTATTTGCTCAACTCTACCTGTTTTGTATTAGTAATTATTTGTATCCCTAACATGTGTTTTTTGTTTTCTGATGCATGCTCGATAATACAGGCAGAAAAATCTAACTAAGTTAAGTCATGTCCTCTGGACAGATTCAAAATAATAATTTTTTTTTAAAAAAAGAACTTGTTGAAACATTTTGTCTTTAATCCAAAAGACGTCGTCAGTCTGAGGAGCCGAAATGTTAACGCCAAAATGACGAAACATTTCAACAAGTTTTTTTTTTTTAATCCATCCAGAGGACCTGACTTAACTTTGTTAGATGTGTTTTTTGTCTTTCTTTCAATAGAAGGTAAGTCTGGATCTACATCTGGACCTACCATTCTGTGTTTGTTTGTTTCTCATTCCTGTCCTCTCAAAACCCCAGCCGGTCACCTATCCTGAGCCTGGTTCTGCTGGAGGTTTCTTCCTGTTAAAAGGGAGTTTTTCCTTTCCACTGTTGCCATTATGCTTGCTAGGATGGGAGATTGTGACAAAGTGCAGCTTCAATACAATTTGCTGGCTTCCTTACATAGATAACTTTTACTAATTGACTTTTGAAATGTGTGTGAATGTTTTTGTACAGTGCCTTGAGACAACTTCTGTTGTGACTTGGTGCTATATAAATAAACTGAATTGAACTGAGTTGAGTTGAATTGCTGGGATCGCTACAAGAGACTCATGGATCGGGGGCAGGGCTTATAGCAGCATCATGGCAGCTTGGTGAGGACAGTTATTCCACAATAAATAGTGCCTTCATGTGCAGTCTCCAAAAGTCTCTAAAATTCTCCAAACACATTAGAAAAGGATCAGTTGCAAAACATTTTTTAAAAGGTTGCTAGAGTGGCTTAGAAACTCATTAAATAGAGCAATAGCTAAGTCACTAATATGGCTACACTGCAAGAAGTTGTGCTCCAAGCTGGAGAAGAGGACATCCACCATCTCAAAGCAAGTGATGAGGAAGGTATTTAAAATGTAAACATCAGGAACATAGCAGGATCGGATAGCATCACTGGATGAATTCTCAAAGCTTGTACTGAGGAGGTAACAACAGTGTTCATGATAGTATTCAACATCTCCCTCATACAATTCCTACCTACTTTTAAAAAGTCTGTAGTAGTCCCTGTCCCCAAGAAAACCCATCCCAAATTCCCAAATGATTATGCCCCTTAGCCCTTCCACCAGTGGTAATACAAAGTTCTGAGAAACTGATTAAAATACAGTATTCAACATCTCTTCCCTTCTAGCCACTCTAGATCTACTCCAAATTGCATACCGGCTAAACCGATCCACTGACGATGCCATAGCCCCCCTGCTCCACGAAACACTTTGCCATGTAGACATTAGGTCTATGTTCATACTTCAAGCAAATGCAGTCCAGATCCAATTTATTTTCCCCTATGTCACCCATATTGGACTGTCTGAATGTGACAAATACAATTAAAGAAAATCCAACCCATCCATCCATCCATCCATTATCTTCCGCTTATTCAGAGGTCAGACATTCCCGAAGCACCTTCCCAGGGAGGCGCCCAGGAAGCATAGCTACCAGACATCCAGACCACCTCAAGTGGCTACTTCCAATGTGGAGGAACAGCAGTTTTATTCCAAGTCTCTCCTAGATGACTGAATTCCTCACCCTATCTGTAAGGGAGAGTCCAGCTACCCTGCGAAGGTATTTGTGATCTCATTCTTTTGGTCACTACCCAGAGTTCATGACCATAGGTGAGGGAAGGAATATAGACTGACCGGTAAACAGAGAGCTTTGCCTTACAGCTCAGCCTCCCTCTTCACCACAACAGACCAGCAGAGAATCTGCAATACTGCAAATGCGGCACCAATCTGTCTGTCAACCCCACAATCCATTCTTCCCTCACTCATGAACAAAACCCTGAGATATTTGAACTCCTCCACTTGAGACAGAACCTCACCATCAACTAGAAGAGAACAATCCACCCATTTCCGACTGATGATCATGGCCTCAGATTTGGAAGTGCTGATTCTCATCCCAGGCACTTCACACTCAGCTGTGAACTGCTCCAGTGAGAGCTGAAAATCATGGCATGATGACACCAACAGAACCACATCATCCGCAAATAGCAGAGAAGGAATCCTGAGGCCACCGATCCAGACTCACTCCGCCCCCCTGGCTGCACCAAGAAATTCTGCCCATAAAAGTTATAATCAGAATCTGTGACAACGGGCAGCCTTGGCTGAGCCCAACTCCCATCCCAAAGGGGTCTGACTTACTACGGGTAATGCAAACCAAACTCTTGCACTGCTTGTGCAGGAAAAAAAACAGCCTGTAGCCATGGGCCCCCAATCCCATACTCATGGAGCATCCCCCACATTGTACCTTGAGGAACATGGTCGAAAGCCTTCTCCAAGCCCACAAAATGCATGTAGACTGTCTGGGCAAACTCCCATGACCCCTCGAGGACCCTAGTGAGGGAAAAGAGCTGATCCAGTGTTCCACGACCAGGATGGAACCCACAGTGTTCCTCCTGGATCTGAGGTTCAACAACGATCTGTGCCCGGGAGGCTAAGGAAAATGATGTCCCTACAATTGGAGCACACTTTCTAGTCCCCCTTTTGAAGAGGGGAACCGTCTCCCAGTCTGATAATCTAGTGGCACTTCTCCAGATGTCCATGTGATGTTACAAAGGTGTGTCAACCAAAACAGCCCCACAATATCTAGAGCCTTAAGGAAATCAGGGCAAATCTCATCCACCCCTGGATCCCTGCTGCCATGGAGCTTTTTAACTACTTTGGTGACCTCAGCCACAGATATGAACAGACCAACCCCAAAGTCTCCTGACAGCTTCTTCCATGTAATACATGCTAGTGGGATTGAGAAGGTCAAAGAAGTATTCCTTCCACCTCCCAACTACATCACTGGTTTAGGACAGCAGCACCTCACCTTCACTGCACACAGTATTAGTAAAGAGCTTCTTTCCCTTCTTCAGCCGCCTGATGGTTTGCCAGAATCTCCTTGGAGCTGACCGAGAGTCTTTATCCTGGGCCTCACAGATTTCTTCCCACATCCGAACTTTTTGCCTCAGCAACAGCCAAGACTGCAGACTGCTTGGCCCTCCGGTACTCTACAGCTGCCTACGGAGTCCCACCGGCCAACAAGGCCCAATAGGACTCCTTCTTCAGCTTTACAGTCTCCCTAACCCAGGGTGTCCACCACTGAATTCGGGGAGACCACAAAGCACCGACAAGCTTGAGGCCACAGCTCAAAGCAGCTACCTCAGCAACTGATGCGTGGAACATGGCCCGCTTGGACTCAATACCCCCCACCTCAGCTGGGATGCAATCAAAGCTCTCCCAGAGGTGTGAGTTGAAGATCTTCCTAACGGGTTCTTCTGCCAGGTGTTCCTAGCAATCCCTCACTACATGTTTTGTTCTACCTGGTCTGTCCGGCATCTTACCCCATCATCTGATCCAGCTCACTACCAGGTGGTGATCAGTTGACAGCTCAGCTCCTCTCTTCACCCTAGTTTCCAAAATAAACTGTCATAAATCAGATGTCACAACTACAAAGTCAATCACTGATTTACAACAGGGCATCCTGGTGCTAAGTGCACTTATGGACACCCTTATGTTTGAACATATTGTTAGTGATGGATAAACTATAACACAGATTTCCAACAATAGAACACTGCTCAGGTTAAGATCAAAGAGGCCGTTCCTCCCAGTCATGCCCATCCCCCCACCCAGAGGCACAGAAAAGCCACCCTATCATCCACCAGGGAAAACTCTAACACACAGGCACCAAGTCAGGGGGCTAGAAGAAGACCAACACCAGCTCAGCACCTCTCACCATGGGCAATTCCAGAGTGGAAGAAAGTCAAGCACCTCCAAAGGAGATTGTGTCCGAAGCCCATGCTGTGCATCAAGGTGACCCCAAATATATCTAGTCGGTACCTCTCAACCTCACGCACAAGCTCAGTCCCCTTCTTCACCAGAGAGGACATAATGGGACATGTTCCTTGTCCAAGGATCCAGCTTTGGTAAGCCAGGGTCAGAGCGCCGAGGTCCTCGCCTTTGGCTGTTGCCAAATCTCAGGAAAATGATGTCCCTACAATTGGAGCACACTTTCCAGTCCCCCTTTTGAAGAGGGGGACCGTCTCCCAGTCTGCCAATCCAGTGGCACAGCTTTCTGTCAATCCCAGACTTGCCATATCGTCCAGCAAGTCGGGTCTTTTGAAGACCCGACTTTCATGACCCCTCCTGTAGGTGGTGGGTCCACAGGAAGGCAGACCCATGTAGCTCCATCGGACTGATCCCAACCAGGCTTCATGGGTATAGACACATCACCAGGCACTCACCGATGAGCTCCTTCCCCAGGCTTGGCTCTAGAGTGTGACCCTGGTAACCCACGTCCGGGCAAGGAACACTGAGTTCCTTGTTGTTATTTGTCCATATAAGTTTACTGAATCACTCTTTGTCTGGCCTGTCACCTAGAACCAATCTGCCTTGGGAGACCCTTCCAGGGGCAATTAAAGTTACCCCTGACAGCATAGCTCCTAGGATCATTCAGAAGCACATACTCCTCCACCATGATAAGGTGGTGATTCAAGGGGTATGAAAAAAACAGTTATCAAAAAGGACAACAAATATGCTAGTGCTTGATGACACCTTCACATTTTTGCCGGCTACCACAAGAATACATGCCTAGAACCACCATTGATGTTAAGTTGATCGTAGTGCTGGACAATGATTCAATATCGATATATCTCGTGATATACCTTTTTTCAATAACGATGATATGAGTTTTAAGCACATTTTCAATATTTCGATAGGATTACAGCGTTTCAGTGACACATTTCTTTTTCTGTTCAGGTTGAAGCGGCCGCTTCAGTTTCAACCCGGACAGAAAAAGCTGTGACGCAACTACGTAAGTGCGTGGTGACGTAGATGTAACACAGAGCTCGAATTCCGAAGGCGTTAGCTGTAGCAGGCTAAACTAAGTTAATCTCCAACGCGCGTTAAGTTTTCGTTTCAAAATGAGTGCCCATGACCGTCAGAATGTGACTGAACATGGTTTCATAAGCGAAGAGAAAGCAGGTGACGTAATTGATAAGAGAGAAAAGACTAATTCACCTGTGTAGAAGCGGTTCGGCTAAGATCTGACAAACTGCAGGTTTCATTGTGCTACAAAATGTAATGGAGTGTCGTTCTAACTAGCAGTGGGAATACATATAACTTGTTCCACTCGATAGAATATGCTGAGAGTCAGAAGACGAAGCACAATAGAAGTTTAAGCCAATGTGTCCCGGAAACAACACCC
This sequence comes from Hypsolebias antenori, assembly GCA_031762315.1. Lineage (NCBI taxonomy): Eukaryota > Metazoa > Chordata > Actinopteri > Cyprinodontiformes > Rivulidae > Hypsolebias > Hypsolebias antenori. Next base: position 3,675,729 of record JARVGS010000614.1, read on the forward strand.
CCAGCGCTGCATGTTTTTTTTTTATTAATTCATTCATGCATTCATTTAAAATAAAACAAATTCATCAGATAGAAAAAAAACATTGAATGAAAGGGTGAAGAAGAAAAAAAAATCTTATATCTGCTCCTTATTTAAAATAAATAAATAAATATATAACTACAAACAAAACTTCACTTGAGCAATCTCCAAAAATAAAAACAAACAAAAAATTTCAGGTATCCTTATACCTTCCCAACAACTTTAACTTAATCAACTTTTAAAATATATAAATTGTTTTAGAAATTTTTATGGTGATATCATGTCAATTCCACAATCCTGTTCCCTGAATTACAACACAGCTCCTTCAGACTAGTTCTAAATGGAGGTTTTACAAACATTTACATTATCTTCAGGTTATAATGACTTTTTTTTAAACAAATTTTAATTGAATATTTGTTGTAATATTTTTTATGCTTTATACTTTGTACATGACTTGTAAAATAATGTATTCAACCAAATCATAAAATTGTAATAATTTCTACTGATGAAATAATATATTTCTTGGGTGACCATAGCACTTCCTAATAATTCTTATAGCTCTTTTTTGTAAAATGAAAATAGGATTTGTAATTGTTTTGCATGCTTTTTCCCAAACTTCAATACAATAGAATAAATTTGGAACAATCATTTCATTATGCAGTACAGTATATACAAAGCTTTGTCATTCAAAAACTCTTTTACTTTATACAGTAACGCAATTGATTTTGCTTTTTTTTTTTCTTAAGTAATTTACATGAGATTTCCATCTCAAATTCTCATCAATAATAACACCCAAAAATTTGATTTCATTTACTATGAATTTCAATACTGTCAATTTTAAAGTTGTTGTTTAAAGTTAAATCTATTAATATTGACAAAGTTGAGAATTTTATGTGTATTTGATGGTGATTTCAATTTTTTTGAAGCCTAAATACAAACAAAAGGTGAACATTAATTTATTTATACAGTTAGTAGTTTTTCTGAGGCTTTTATATTGTTTATATCAATATCAAATTATATCATTATCAACTGAAATTAAGAAATATATTGTGATAAAAGTTTTGGCCATATCGTCCAGCCCTAGTTAATCAATAAATCTAAATTGTCCCTAGGTATGTGTGAGAGTGTCAATACCCTGATGCATGCTCAATAATCCAGGTACAAAAATCTAAAAAAGCTAAGTCTGGTCCTCTGGACATAGGACTGGTCCAGAGGACCAGACTTAGCTTTTTTTAGAGTGTCAATGGGTGTTTGGCTTATTTATTTCTATGAGTCTTTGTAATGGACTGGAGACCTGTTCAGAGTGGTCCCTACCTCTCGCACAGTGTATGTTAGACATGATCACCAGTGACTTGGAAAGAAAGAAGTGGGTAAAGATACAAGCTGAAGGAGCGGATGTTCTGTTGCTGTGTATGGATATAAATATTTGTAATGGTGTAATTTTACGTCATCGGATCAGTCTTTTTTTTTGTTTCAAGTACCCAGAATTTAGAAGACTTCCCAAAAGTGGTCATTCCAGTTAAAAGAGGGCCGAGATGGTGTAGAGGCAGGGTAGCCGGCTCAGGACCAGAAGGTCCCGGGTTCGATCCCCGGTCACTGCATACCTCGTTGTGTCCCTGGGCAAGACACT
>JARVGS010000614.1:4147947-4162500 GCA_031762315.1 Hypsolebias antenori
AGGGACAGTGGTTTGGACATGTCCAGAGGAGGGACAGTGGTTTGGACATGTCCAGAGGAGGGACAGTGTGTATATTGTTAGAAGGATGTCAGAAATGCAGCTGCCAGGAAAAAGTCAAAGAGGAGATTTATGGATGCAGTTAGAGAGGACATGGAGATAGTTGGAGTGAGGACAGAGGACACAGAGGACAGAAATGGAGGAGAATAACTCACTGTGGAGACTCCTGAAGAGGGAAAAGCCAAAGGAAGACGTTGTAATGTGAAATGGTGGGTGTTGGATTTAAAGAATGTCAGATTCAGACATGTTTTATTTTATCTTTTTTATAATTACTAACCAGCCTGCTTAGATAGACCTAGACATGTTTTCTGTTGAAGGGGAAGCTCTGCAGATATCACATTACAGAGCAAGAGCTCTTGACAGGTTGGAGACACAAAAAAAAAAAAAAATCCAGGTGGGTTGAAAACTTTGACTATTTTAAGAGAACTGGCACAATTTTTTTGAACATGTTTAAAATTCAAGCGACAGGACTGTGAGCCGCCGCAGTGACTTATGTGACCAAACTGAGAAATATTTTAAGTGATGCTGTTCTCCAGCTAATCCCAGCCCCGTGAGATACCACCTCTAGCATCTTTCCTGTGATTTTTACAAACGCACTGTTTTGATTGTGTCCAGCTTCTGTGCAACTATTTTAACTTGAACATTTTAACAGGACTACTTTGACATTGTGAAGAACCCAATGGACCTATCAACAATCAAACGAAAGCTGGATACAGGTTAGTGTTTCCCATTGCATCAGACACATTTGTAATGCAAGGGGGACATTATGATGGGAGATGGGGGGAGGGATTCCTTCCTCAGAACTTTTCGAATAAAAAGTAGATCCCATTTCCTGTATTCTGGTGCATTGTAACGGGTTGTTAAACGTCTATGTTTACCTACATATGGAAACACTTGATTCAATAACTATTTTGGAGAGCAACAAGAAGTAACAACAGCTCTCCTTGTATGAATAGAGCACGCTCTGATTCTCTCACACATCCCAACACTCCACCCGTTCTAAAACTGCCAGAAGTAATGTAGCGCTAAGCTAGTAGCGCACAATATAGACGCGCTAGCTAAGCTGCTGCAGACATAGCCACAGACATGGACATAGCGCTCCATGTAGACGTGTATCGTGGTGCTCCACAACTGCACTTCTGGCACTAATGTGGCGTGGTGCTAGCATGCAAACACAGAGGTGCGCATCCTGCCAAGGCATATGACCTCGGGGAAACACTGCATGCAGTGCGGTGAGTTGTTGTAGGTAACCAGGAAAACCTGGAGTGGACTTATAATGGTTTGAGTATTATCCTCCTACTCAAGTGGAATGGTTTTGTTCATGAAGAAATGGACACAGTAGGTGAACTAATATTTCATGGTAAATGTGTGTGGGGGGGAGGGGGGTCCAAACTAATATTTTTTTTATGTGTGGGTGGGGGACACGTCCCCTTCACATAGAATTGTTGCGACACCTATGGTGTTTCCTTCTGTATGGATGAATCATGGAACACGTTAAACCTTTTCATGACATAAATAAATTTTGAAAAGCTTTAAGGAGATGTTCAAATCTAATATCAGTCTTTTTTTTTTTTTTTTTAACTGTTCAAAACTGCAAATTTAAAAATTGTCTTTGAATAAAATCAACGACAACAGTCTGGATTAATTTTTCTACAAATGTTTGGGTTGATTGCAGGTCAGTACCAAGACCCGTGGCAGTATGTTGATGACATCTGGCTGATGTTCAACAATGCTTGGCTGTACAATCGTAAAACATCACGCGTCTACAAGTTCTGCTCCAAACTTGCTGAAGTTTTTGAGCAGGAGATTGACCCTGTGATGCAGAGCCTTGGCTACTGCTGTGGGAGAAAGGTGAGACAAACTAAATGCACTAATTGGTAGGATGGTTTAAATATGACAGAAGACAAGTGTGTTTTTGCTGTTTGATTCTTCAGCTGCAGTCTTGAAAAGTTCAGAGTTAGATTGTAGTATTATTTTTTTTTTTTTGGTCTGGGTAAATGTAGGGAGAGAAAGAAAACCACAGAAAAAAATTGCTTCAAAGCTTTTTTTTAACCTATTGAGTTTTCTAAAAACTACAAAGGAAAAAAATGTTTTAAAAGTTACTGAAATGATTGAGTTGTTTTTCACTTTGGATATAAAAATGAATGTAGCCACCACAGTGTCTTGTCTCTTCCCTTTTATTTCATTCAACCTTTATTTCTACAGGTTAGTTTCATTGAGCCTCGAGGACTCATTTACAAGCGAAACCTTTTTTAAACAAAAAGACTGACAACAGTAGACCATAATAAACTATTCTAATGAAACTCAGAAAGTAATCATTACAAATACATACATCCACAACGGATTAACTTTGGAGTTCGTCCACATCAAGATGACCACCACAGTCAACACACTCTAACTCAGTTTACAGATACTGAACTAAAGTTTGAAATGAAAGTAGCTGAGTCATCCTCAACAGAGATCACTCAAAATGTTATTTTCAAGGTTTGACCAAAATGGCTGCAGCTCCATTTCTTATCATAAGGTGATCATAGTCTAGAGCTCCGAGCCTTCAACTACTTATTTTAGTGCATTACTTAATCATCAGAAGTCTGTGTCTCTAAGCTTTTCCCTTATCTTCTGTCCATCAGTTGGAGTTCTCTCCTCAGACTCTGTGCTGCTATGGAAAGCAACTGTGCACTATTCCCAGAGATGCCGTGTACTTCAGTTACCAGAACAGGTATATATGCAGTATTTGGGGAAACAAGGTAAACTAAGAGGAAGACAATTCAAAGACTGAGAATAAAATAAAGATGTTTGGTGAAAGAAACAATCTGTACACAGGAACTCTAAAGTAGTTTTACCAGCAGTTTTATTTACCTGCTTCATTTCTGGTAGTATTGGGTCACCTGACCACAGAAAGGCAACTTTATGAACAGTCTGAATTAAATAAAGCAGAGTACACCTGAATGTCTACAGCAAGTTAATTCATTTATTTATTTTAAAAAATCAACTACATTGTTTCTTACAACCTTAAAATTTTCCTGACATTAGTCAAATGAAAATAACCTAAAAAAATTCTTATAGTTGCTCGTGCAGTGTGTGGGGCATACGTTACTAAACACATCCTTCCAATTTCAACGCCTTAATAAGCCCTTAATCTGCAGTCAGGCTGTGGAGAAGGCAGGTCCAGGAGAGAAGCCATTCTTCATCAACACTCCAGTTCCTCAAGTCATTTCTAGTTTGAAGAGGATTTATGGTTCCTCCAGTGGATTCTGGGTCTCCAACCTCAGAGGGAGGTGAAACATCTCCAAGGAGAGGCATCCTAATCCAATGCTTAATCTACCTCAGCTGACTTTTTGATGCTGAGGAGCAGTGGCTATACTGAGGAGCAGTGGCTATAATATGAGCCTCCCCTCGCCCTGTGTTGACTGGCCTTTACACCTTAGTTCTAGGTGTGTGTCAGTGTTCACATCTGTAGATCTGTATGAGATCTCTCAGCCGTGACCAGGGCAGTGTTTACAGAAATGTTGTTCTTTTAATGCTGTTTGAGTCATGATGGATTTATACTCCGCAAGACGTGAGCAAATCTGTTCTTGACCACGTAGATGTGTTGCGTTTTTTTCCCCCCCCCCACTTGGGTTCTTAATACTTGATGAGAAACTGCAGTGCAGAACTCCTAAGAGGGTCCTCCCCTCAGGGATCTCCACTCTCCATGTCTTTTCAAATTTTTTGCTTCCCTTAACAAGACGATACTGTTTTTGTATAGAATGGGACATTACACACAAATTTGTAACCAAGACCACCACTGTTTCCATCAGTCATGAGCGAACACGTTCCTGCGCCATCTGGCCAAGGCATACATCACGCCTGACCAGCACAGCCACAGAGTGTTTCCACGTCCACGCCAACTCCGACTGACACGCAGCTCGAAACTTTGTTTACACAGCGCGGTGCATTCAAGAGCATATAGGAACTTTTAAATTCAGAAAGAAACAAGCCATAATCAAACAGAACCGAGCTCAGTAAAAAAGCCAACTATACAAAAATGTGGACTTTCTAACAGCTTAGTTAGTAAAAGTTATTAAAGATTGACTGAATATACTTTATTAGAAACAGACTTTTTAAAGAGAAAGTCAGCCTTTCATTGTTTGATCTGTGTTACGTTTAAATTTTAAGTGATTCAGCTGTTTTTGGTTTTGTTATGCAGGAAAAAAAAAACTTTTTTGACATTTAATTTGTACAGTTACAGCTTTGTTAAGCTGTGTGACAACTGGGACAAAGCTTTGACTCAGAAATATATTTTTGTTACTACTTTATGGAAAGCAAACTATATCAAGATATATATCGTATATCGCAATTTTTGTAAAAATATCGCAATATTAATTTTGGTCCCAATCGCCCAGCCCTAACGCGCTCACAACAAAGTTGTAACCAATCACACAATCGTTGGCTCATGCGCTCAGTAGGAAACGTTCTGCTCAGACCTTGTTGAGAATTGGCTCTTGAAGCTCATTCTAGAACAAAATGAGATGATTTTTGTCACACAGACATATCAGCGAGAGCAGATTTCTTCAGTTCTTGTATGAATTCAGCTTTAGCCAATAGGAACTGACCTCTGCCCCATGGTCAAGAACTGTCTTATGATGCTACTAAAGACAGGTTCTATCACTACTCGTTTACTATTCTGCCTTGCTTCAGATTGCTTTGTTCACTCAGACAAACCTTTTGTGATGTGAAGGGACAGACTGTAAAATAGCTGCCTAATAAATACAGCACTGAGCTGTTGTCAGTGCTTTATGGTTGTTCTACTACCCCCTCCATATTCTCATGTATGGTGTAAACCTTGCTCTTGCCCTGCTGACAGTTATGGTGTTTGTTTTTCATTCTCTCATGTCCACATTACTATTTGGAGCTTTGTCTCAGCTCTGCTGTTTTTGTCTTGTTCTCTTCTGGTTTTTCTGTCTTTTCCTCTACTTGATGTGATGTTAACATCTGTTTACGTTGCCTTGACCAATCATACTCTCTTAAAAACCATCCCCATTCAATCACCGTCAAAATCATAATTGGCCATTGCCATGGCGGCATGACATGGTCCTTTTCTCCAGAACTGTCAGCTTGTCCTGCTTGTGACACCTCACCTATGTCCTGTACTGTTTGGTGGTTGGACCCCCACCACACGGTGTGCTGACTGGGTAATGGCGTAGTTGATCTAAATTTGGGCTTTTTTTTTTTTTTTTTTTAATTAATTTCATTTAAAAACTTCTTTCGGCTTTTCCCTTTTCAGGGGTCACCACAGCGAGTCATCCTCCTCCACCTCACCCTGTCCTCTGCATCCTCTGTCCTCCAACTACCTTCATGTTCTCTCTAACTGCATCCATATATCTCCGCTTTGGACTCCCTCTTTGTCTTTTTCCTGGCAGCTGCATTTCTAACATCCTTCTACCAATATACCCACTGTCCCCCCTCTGGACATGTCCAAACCATCTCAGTCTAACTTTATCTCCCAGTTGTTCAGCCTGTGCTGTACCTCTGATGATCTCATTCCTGATCTTATCCAGGAGAACATCTTCATTTCTGCCACTTCCAGTTCTTCCTCCTGTCTTTTTGTCAATGCTACTGTCTCCAGACCAGGCGTCTGCAACTTTATGATCAAAAGAGCCATTTCTTCTCCTTCTTTCACTACATCAAACATGTCCAGAGCTGCAAAACCGTGGAATAGAACAGAAACAACCTTTATTGTCCCACGGATGGGGAAATTCAAGTGTAACAGTAGCAACAGATATAAAGATTCACACAAAAAGTTCCTAGAAAGTAAAAAAAAAAAAAAATCCAGCTATATCATTTTCAACTGGTGGCCCATGGGCCATTTTAAGTTTAGAGTGGGGCTTATACTGGCCAGTAGATGTGAAATTATAAAACTAAAAACATCCAATGATTGTTTACATTTATTGATATTTTTACATGTTGAGACAAAAGAAATGACTGGTTTCCATCCATGCATGCATGGTCTTTACTTGCTTCTTCCTTTTTGGGTTGTAGGGGGGGTCACTGGTGCCCATGTCCAGGTTGCAAGTTTATCACAGAAAACTGGATTCTTGTAAAGAAAAAAAAATGTATATATTATTGTGCCATTTTTTTTAAAAGAGTAAAACAATGACCTGTGTACCTGTGTAGGCTTTTGTAATATTTTTAAATGTGGAGAAATTTAGTATCCTACTTTGAAGTTAAATTGACTATAACTGTGTATTAGTCCACATACTGTACTTGCAAAGGAAGTGACAGAAAAACTGCTAAAACAAGTCAATTTTGTTGTGGGTATAACATCCAATAAAATTCAGTTTTATGTTAGTTTTGGTCAAAGCTTGAAAGAGCCACATGTGGTCCCAGAGCCACAAGTTGCAGACCCCTGGTCCAGACCATACAACAGCTGGTGTCACCACTGTCTTGTAAACTTTCCCTTTGACCTTTGCTGACGCCGTTTTGTCGCAAATCACTCCTGAAACTTTTCTCCATTCACTCCATCCTGCCCGGACTCTTTTCACCTTTTTTACCACACTCCCCATTCTCCTTGACAAATTTTAGTTTAATATTTATTGACCTATTTGATACAGTAGTCACTAAGAGTCATCCCCAATACAACATACTATAAGAATAAAATCACAAACGTCATTTTCAAGTTTTGACCAAAGTGCTCTAGGCTCATTTCTCGACATGTTAAAATGCTGGCATGAAAGGTGGCGGGTGATATGCATTCCTTCAATTAATTACTTTAGAGGCTGTAGTCTTCTTTTTTCATCTTATCTTACCCTTTAACATTTCAACTTTTATTTAAAACTTACTTTTTAAATTTAAGAGATGAAATTTAACAGAGATCAATCGTTTGACTCATTTGTTTGAAACTTATCTGTAGACATCAACCAGGACTGGGCATACTAGTCCACTGGTTTCCAACGTCAGGGTCAGGACGCCACAGTGGGTCGTAAAAAAAAACAACTGCAAGGTGAAAAGATCTTCAGAAATCAAATCGACTTTAGGAGTCAAAAGCCAAAGAGTTTGGCAACCTGTATTAATTCAAGCAAATTGATCATTTCATAGCCAAAGGCAGGATCTTCATTGCATTTATTCTTGTATTTTGGAAAAAGGACATCATTGATTACTAAGAGTGTGGTATAATGTGTCGTTTTTGGACCATGTGACCTTCGTGTCAAACAGAACTTCATGCAACTGGAGTTCCTTTTGATGGCAAGGGTTTTTTTTAAGCAGAACACTGGTTTTAGACAAAGCTGACTGGAATAAGGCGCTTACTTTTCAAGGAATAATGTATTTACCAAGGCCTTTATGAAATCTCTGAATACTTAATTCCTCAGTTTGTTTCTACAATACATGCACAATCCTTAGTCCTTTTTTGTTTTTAAGAAAATAGGTATTTTTAACTTCCATTAAAGCCTAGTTTCTGCATTTGTGACAAGAGTCCTGAAGTAAAGCCTGCCACACTGTGGCTCAAAAGCTTAGGGACTCACTCTAGTGGTAAAAGAGAGATTACACACAAAACATTACATTTCACAAATGTGAAAATACTGTACTGCCAAAATTATAGCCCAGCGTTCACATTTATTGTGCAATTATGTCCCAGAGAAAGCTAGTGTGATTTATTGCCTGAACTTAAAGTGGTGATAAATGCATTAACTGCAGTATGTAGCACACTTAACTCCAATGCCTTCAAGAATCACACACAATTAATAATCAATTGAATTTATTTACAGAACATAACAGTATGCACGAGAACAGTTTCATAGCATTCTGAGGAGAAAATTCATCTCCCTCGATTGATAAAGAACAAGGAACTGAATGAAAACCCATTAGCCAGTCCCAAGCCCAAGTCTTTATCTGTAGAAGTTTGATCCCTTGATAATCCAGTTATCCTAACACCAGTCCCCTAAAATCATCCCAGCACCAGTTTCCGTCACATCACCAGACAACCGATGGCTCAAATGGACCAGCTCCGTGCAGAACTGAACACCGTTAGGAGCAGGTAAACCAGTCTTCGAGACTCAAGACGGCATAAGAGGAAGAAGCAAGGTTAGTTCAGCAGGAGCAAAATAAATTCACATATTGAATCTGGATATTGTAATTACACATCTTATGTATGAAAAATAAGGAAGGTCCACAATGTCCATCATGCCCGATACGCTTTCACCTTTCAAAGACCTACAGGACATCCAGGTCTAAATAAAGTTTAAGCATCAGGCTCAGTTTGTTTTTATTAGTCCTACTGATTTGCATTTAATTGCAATGAGTTTTTTTTTCCTGCTGGGACATGTACAGGGATAAAACCCTCTGGGTGAGTGACTATACAGCGGGCTAGTAGTAGTTAGTTGTTTTATTAAACAAACAGCGACACGATAAAACAAAGTTTAAAACGAACTACCGGTATTATATTTCACATCCAGCCACTCTGTCATTCCCACTCAGTCCACTGCTCCACCTACCCTCAAAACCACATTCCCTCAAATTTATGGGACTTAAGACAACCCCTTGTTCCAACTTAGTGGATGAAGAAAACCAGGTGAGCAGATGGAACACCTCTGCCCATGCATTTGAATAGTAGTGAGTTAGGACAAACACAAATCATTCCATACTAAGTGTGCATTGAAATCACCAGATATCAGCAGTTGGTTTCATATACATATACATTTATATAAAAAATAAAAGACTGTGTCCTTTAAATGCAAATGAAGCTGAAGGAGGTCTTGACAGCACATGAGTTGTGTTCACACTTGTCGTTCACTTGTGTCTCAACATGCTGGGCTGCTTTAGATTTCATTTTTGTTTCCAGCATAAAGCCTGGTCCATGTCTTTGCTGTGAAGGCAAAAATATGCCAATTACTACCACAGTTCAGTTTTATTCAAACAACCTAACATACAGAAAGTTATTCAGGCTGCTTATGGAATATCCATTTTGAAATTCATTATGTCTAGACTCACATTTTCAAAAACCGCCGCTGAGTTTTGAGCCACGTTTAATGTTAAAACATCTGTAAAATTTGCTGTGAATGTTTGTGCAGTGGTGGTTTTATTATCTGTGCGTTTCAAACACCAACTGCACAAAAGGTCAACAGCAGAATATTGTTTTGTTTATCTAATTAAGTTTGTAGTTTTAATGCCAGCGCTCTTCCACACAAATTAAGCTAATTTTGCAACTTAAAAAAAAAAAAAAAAAAAAAAAAAACTGTAGAGCTGGACTGCCTGATGGCTGAAAGTAGAACTAAAACCAGCCCTGCTAAGACCTTCAAATGATGGTAAAACCCAACCTTTTCTTAATTTATAAAAATGTACCCATGCTTTTTAACAAAGCATGTGTAAATAATGTTTACTATAAAACAGTAGGTAAATACAGGAAAAAGATATTTAAAATATGCAGATATTTATAAACAGTCTAAACAGTAGATATGGGTGGGACGGTTCGGTCTGTACCCTTACAGTCCATCACGCCAAAATGTAAAGTCTTGTTCAGGATAATTCAAAGATTGGGGGAAAGTTAGGCATTAGTGTCTTCCTGCAGCTGCTCCCTTCTTCATTCATCTCTACATCATGCAAACTCAAATGAAGATTTGGAAATTGTTTTACACCGGATGCCTTTTTTGATGAAACCCTCAACTAGCGAGCTACCACAGCCCATGTGTGTGGAGCAGAGGGCTGCCATTTACGGCACCTGGGGAGCATAAGGGTGCAGGGTTAAAGGGTCATGGTGAGGCATTGAGTGTGGAGGCAGACGTGGATGCTTGACCTTTCCCACCCAAATTTTTATGTAACGTCTGAGGATTCAAACCTGCGACCTCCCGCTCACAGGCTCACCTTCTCTAACCTCTGTTCCACTACTGCCCTAAGTCTTGAGTGTCGAGAATGTAAATCCCCTTTTTTCACTTTTTCCATGCAGATCTACTTTGTGTGTGTCAACACTTAGTCTGATTAAACTCTTTAGGAGCCAGGAGGAACTATGGATGGAAGCCTCAACCACAAAAATAATTTTAGTTAAATTTAGTATATATTTGTGCTATTTTTAGGTCAATCAACTCTTTACGGTGAGAGCCCTGCACAGAGGAAGAGGTGAATGGAGATGCAGAAGCAGCTCAGAACCCTCACCTGTTTCTATGGCTTCAGCTTCGTTGGACTTCCACTTTTCTGCAACATCGTTTGCTAGGGGATCGTCAGGATTGGGCGCACTTAGTAAAGCCTGGATTGATAGGAGCACTGTGCGGATCTGCAGAGCTGGTGACCACTTGTCTGAAAAGGTCATTGATTCATTAAAAAAAAAAAAAGCATTTGTGTGACTTTTTTATGCAACAGTGAAACTGAAAAATCCTTGAGATTAAAAGTAGAAAACACAATAAAATTATCAATTCCTTACAGTTGTTTCAGGATATAAAAAGAATTGTGCCATTTAAATTAAAACAAAAAGGGCGTCCTGCATTAGAGACATGAGAAAGATCTGGTTTACCTTTCAAAATGTCCAGACATATTCTTCCCAGCTTGTCCACATTGGGATGATATATTCTGGTCATAAAACGTACTTTAGGAGCTGCCATGGGATATTCCTCTGGTAAAAACAGTTCAAGTTTAAATGTGCCTCCCTCGAAAGGCGAGTCTTGAGGTCCAGCGATGACGACATGAAAGTAGCGGGCATTGCCTTCGTCTGGCTCGGCCTTGATGCCAGGAACCGGCTCTGCAAGCAAACGCTGAGTTTCCTGATGAGAAGGGAGAAAAAGGTAACTCACTTTTTTTCCAATTTCACAGTTTTAAAGCATAAAGGTGGGGCATCACTGTCCCGAAGCTAACCCAGACTAACTAACCAAACACTAACACTAACACCTATAGTCAGTTTAACAAATGTGCTTACAGTAGAATGTATGTAATTACCTTCCAGGCCCTGCCCGGGCCCGACAAACAAAGTTTGAGAACTACTGTTTCAGACCAATAAAAGTAATTGGTAATCTGTGTGGTGTGAAAGTGTCTTTAAAGGTGACTGACTGACCACAGCACACGGACTCAACTTCAAATGCAACGCATGCCTTTACTCTGGAAAATTAAATCACCTGACTTGACCTGTGTTCTGCATAAAATGCATAAAAAAATGACTAACTCAAACAAATGTTTAGAAAACTGCTTTTTTTTTTTCCTAGTCCGTTTCTCACTCAACAGTGCATCATAAAATTATCAGATTTTTACAATCTAAAAAAATATTGATTGTGGCAGTTTGAAATCACATTCAAATAAAACCAGAAGTCACAATATTACTATTACGGTAGTCGTTCATAATATGAGTCAGTTTGATGGACATCCCTGAGTTGTGTTTTTGTCACCCACTTTCCTTCATCCAACTGGGAATGAGATTCCTGAAATGTTTCAGACTTGCAGACAAAACCGTGCAGTGAAAACACAGACAGCAGAGGGGCTCCCAGTCGCAGTCTCACGCTCTGAGGGGCTCAACAGCTCGGCCCACAAGTTCTGTTCCCAGCCCTCCCACCTTTTCCACCAAAACCTGTGGATTTGTTTCCTTATACACCTGTGAAACCTTTGAGAACCTCTGCTCTAAAAAAATAAAAAAACAGTTAAATCCTAAAAACTGTGCAAAATACAAAAAATATACTAGGATTTATTTTTACATTACAAATCTGTAGTTCAAAGCAGTTAGCGTAATTTCCTCCAAACAAAACAGTTCTGGTTCAAAGCTACTGGTTTTCCAGCATGGACCTGGATGTTCCCTGTTTCAAAGAAATGGATGATTAGGGTTGACTGTGACTGTGGATCTAAAACTGAGCGTGAATAATCTTCTGTATGTTGCGAAGTTAAGATTGTGACCGGGGAGGACTAAAGACATGACAGCTGTTAAAATATGCAGTATTTCAGTGTTTTTGATTCTTTGTGCTTCTAACACAATTTCTACATGATTAAGTTACCGGTACTGTTTGTGGGTTAATGTAACTCAAAGTCTTCAGGGTTTCTATAGAATTTGATTTAGAAAACAGCGGATATTCCACATCTTTGTTTACAACTGAATTTGGTGACGCGTTACAGTTATGGAAATTCTCCTGTTAGCTTCAAATTCTCAACACAGCTCATTTACATTTGTTCTTAGCAACATCTTTTGCTTTAACACACTCCATAGCTCTATTTCATCCTGCAAAATGACTTCATTTCTGTCAACTCTTGTCCTCACGGCGTTTGGTCGCCATTTCATTTTAAAAGAGAAGAATTTAACATTTTTGCTTTCGACCCACTGTCTCTGAGTCCAATGTTCTCCCTCTGACTTGTTTTAGATGTGGCTTTTTATTAAAGACCTAAAATCCATTAGTGGCTGAGACTGGTACTCGCCAATTTCCAAATGTAAACAAACGATTCATAAATTATTAGCAACAAAACAAGACTCTGTTGATTTTGTTCTTTTATTACAAATTGTGCACTAGACTTTTGGTAGTGAATTACGCTTATTTATTGGATTTGTTAAATTATAGATACACATATACAAAAAAAAATGTCAAATCAAAAACATTGAAAATTAGCATTTTTCAACACTATTATGAGTCTACTGTCAAACATGAACTTTACAGAATATTGTGGGTATAGAAAAATACATAAACTCTACTTTACTAATAAATTTAGCCAACACATGACATGTGGGGCTCTTAGCAAGCACAGTCCATCAAAACATACAGATATAAAACTTAGTGATTCCAACAAATATACATTAACTACAATGACTGCAAGTGTTATGTTTAAAACGTAGGCCTACTCTGATCAACAATCACATTACAACTAAAATGTCTACTAACTGTAGGTACAACTGTACCAGACAGGACAGGGACAAAATATCTGGCAGTGTCCATGTGGATCTGGTACTGTTATATAAGTAATAGACACTTTGGATTGTGGAATAAGGTCTCTGTGGACTGGTCTTGTTTTCAAAATACTGGTATATTAAAGAGGTATATAATGCCTATAAAAAAAAAGAAAAGAAAATGCTGATGTTCAACTGTAGTAACGGAGCAAACAGTGGAGGCTCAGCGCAGTCTCAGTGTCTGCGTACAAGCCTGTATCACCGAACGAGCTGAGTGACAACAGGATTGTTAGAAACTGGGTGGACCGTTGCATGCACTATTCCTTACTTTACACCTTTTTGATCTGTGTCTGCCTCTACAGCTTATAGGGGTACCAGTGATGGATAAACTTCAGTGCCAAAATGTGGCAACATTCTTAAAAGACGAGTGGGAAAAAGAACAGACCTGTGACAAACACCAGCAACAGTAGTAACGCTGGTGCAGTGCAGCAAATGTGTCCATACTAAAATAATTTATGCTCAAGTGTTTTAAAATCAGAAACATTTTAAACCAAAGTGACATAAAAACGTGTATGCTTTTTTAGCTTGGAGCTTTCTGCTTTCAACACTTTTTCAGCGTCCACAAATAGCTCCCTTTTTCCTACGAGATCAATAAAGTTCTATCTTATCTCTTAAATATCTTCTAATTGATCCAGAATGTTGCAGCAGGTTTTTGAAAGGAGATGCAAAAATTAATCATAGTTTTTCCTATTTTAACCTCATTATGCTAAGTTCATAATTTAATTTAAAGTCCCTATCGCTTATACATCTCTTCATGGCTTGGCACCATCACAATAAAATAAAAACTATTTCACACCTCCTGCCTCAGCTATCATTCTTCACTTTCAAGATACAGGTTTACTGGTGGTTTCTAGAATATCTAGAACTAGAACAGGCAGCAGAGATGTTTAGTTTTTTTTTTTTTTTTTTGGCCTCTCTGGACTGAGATAAACTTTCTTTCTGGGTTTGTGCCACACTCTGCTTTCAAAACCTAAAACTTCAATATTTTAAACAGATCAAAGATAGTATTTTATGTATTATTATGACTAATTTAGCTTAACTGTCTGTGTACTTGCTTTTGTGATTTTGCTTTCATTCGCTGGTTTGGCTTCGTTTACCCATAATTTTTTGTCTTTACATATACCTGCTCACTTTTATCTATTCACTTATTCTACTTTCATTATTATTATTCACCCTTATTCAATCTGTATGATATCTGTAAACCTCTTGAATCGTCTTCAAATCGTCTTATTTGATGCCTCTTTGTTTTTATGTCATGATCTACTTTGTTCAGCTCTTTGAGCTTCACTTGTGTTTAAAAAGTACATTCTAAATAAAATTTAAATTTAAGTTTATTCAAATTTTGGCCTAAGCGAAGTCCTGCAATTGACATGAATGAAAAGTGTTCTTCAATTCAGTTCAATAATACTTTATTAATGCCAAAGGGATTGGGGTACAAAGAAATATGCAGGAGATATTTGATCTCAAATTCATGAGCAGTAAAAGTATACCACTGCAGTTTTTTGGGGTTGCAGGATGGCGTCATCTTGTCATCTAATTCAAATTCAATGCTAACAAACTAGCCGAGGTTAGCACACAACCGGGTTGTCCTGCACCAAAAAAAAAAAAAAAAAAACGCA
>JARVGS010000614.1:4186853-4201671 GCA_031762315.1 Hypsolebias antenori
TCCGGTAACCGGCCGAATCGGTATCCGGCCGAGCCGGTGTAACGGAACTCGGCCGTAAACCGGGGGTTACCTGTATTATGAACTGTAGTATTTAAACAAACACAACCGAGCTTTAATTTAGCCCATACACTAATTCACTATTCTTTAGCGTATATATTTCACCCATGTAATAGATTAGACAACTTGGTAGGCTAATGCATAGTCTGTAAACAAAAGGAAGTACTGCTCGGTGGTGCTGCGGTCTTGTACTAATGAGTCGCAAGTTTGAGCCCAAGTTGCATCAGGAAGGATGTTCTGAGTAAAACCAATGCCAAATATTTTCTTCAAGTTCACTTACTGTAGTGATTCATACAGAAGGAAGGAGCTTAAAGAAAAACAACAACATTAATCTGGTATTTTTTAATAAAATAAAAGAAAATGTATGGCAATCTTTAAAGTTCAGATTTTGGTCATTGTAACCATCCGTGGTGAACCTTTAATCTTTTTGGCCGAGTTTAGGTTTTTTACTCAGATATTTGAAGTCTGCTGCCGTTTTATAACTTCAAGATGGTGGCACATATACTCGCCTTGTTAACGTGCACAGATTTTTTTACTTTGTCCAGTCTCAGCACGACTCTCTGTTTTAATTCGACCCGGCTCAGTTCTACAGCCTCAGTGGTTTTCCATATAATGGAGGGTTGTCATAGCATCACCTCTGGAAATGTACCACCAATGAGTAAATAAAATAAATAAAATCACCTGTTTCCAAAACCTGAACCTGTGCCAGGTTGACTCAGGTAGTTCTGAGTCAGCCTAAATAAAAGGTTCTCCGGTCTCTAGACGGTGCTCTGGCTGGTTCCTACGCAGCCTTGAAAAGTAGGGATGATTACGAACATTTGTTTTTAGCATTTACCAAGTCCGGACGAGTGTTGCCTAAAGAATCCAGCTCCCCAGTTCTCCATACCAAATCTGAGATTGAAAATCAAAATTTCTTCAAAAAGTTACTGAAGCAAGAGTCGTGGCTATAAAAGAACTAAGTAGTTCCAACAATGTCCACGTTTGGTTCAATAATAAATGAAGATTTGAAAGAGAATACATTGTGTCCAAGGCAAACAGTGTTTTCTAGACCTTTATGCTGCCTTCAGTTAACATTTAACATAGGCCTGTCGCGATACATCAATTAATTGCATGATAAATGAAAATTATCGACCTCATTTTCATTTATTGGCTTTATTGTTTCTTCATGTCTCTCTTTCTACTGAAGACACTGGATGACAAAAAAACTCAACTCAGGTGTTCTTCACTGACCCCTCCCCTTTCTCTTTAAAATCCATTAACCGTCCAAAATCACGTTTTTGGATCGTTAAAAGCAGCTAAGCTGAGAAGCTAAACTACAAGCTAAGTTAACAAGCCAAACTCGGGGGGGGGAAAAAATGCTCCATCTCATCAAAGCTCCAAAATTCGCAGTTGAAACCCGTGGCTTCGTCTACAAAGTTGTTTTTCTCTGCAAAAAGAAGCTGAGAACGCGTTTACTGATTTTTTTAATGAAAAGCTTTGTGTGACAAATGCTATGCTAAAGAGCTCAAACCACACCGAGCAGCCACCATTTTGAGAACCGAAAAACAGGAACGAGAGACAGTCCATCAAGTCTCTCTTGTAAATGAGTCCTTGAGGCTCAATGGAATTAACCTGTCTAAATAAAGGGGGAATGAAAGTCACTTCAAGGGGCCTCCCTCCCATTTTTCTTAAAGATACACGCTGCTCGCTCCCTCACTACCCATCCTTCAGTTCAAACGGTCATATACTGCCATCTGGTGGTCAAAAAAGGTACTACACACAAAAATAACTAACATTTCTTCTTAAATTTGACAATAATTACTAATTATTGTCAAATTTCAAACAATATTATTGTTTATCGCAGTAATTTCTGAGACTATTAATCACCCAGCAACACTTGCTATCGTGACAGGCCTAATTTAACATATTCTGCACAGGAAGTGCTACAGCTAGACTCTCAGGGATTTTCATGAACCTCTAAAATGAAAACAATCCACCTTGGTATTGACCTCAGTCGAACCAGCCGTTAGCTCATCAATCTGGTCAGAATTAACTTCAGAATCCTTCTACGACAGGTAAGATACTATTTCCACAGAACTTTGCCTAAACTGTCCCCAGTTTCCTTCAAGATTCAGACGTCTACAGGGTGTTTAGTCCAGAACAACTACAGGCTAGTGAAGGTGGTATTTTATAACGTTCTCATGTTCGTATCTTTGTTGAATGAACGACAGAGGAGCTATGTTTTCATTCTGATTGTCGAGGAGTGAAACTGCCTGCTGTACAATCACTTTCTCCCTAAAGACACTGCCCCCTCCTGGTGCCACACCACCCAAACCAGTTTGTTGATGTCCAAACAGGGTTCCTGCTCTGAGAGATGCATCAAGATGTTTGGTTCTTCTTTCCTTTCATGAGATTTTATTGACTCGATGTAAAAAAAAAAAGTATTACGTTATATGAAAATGGAACAGAATGTAACTTTGAAAAATGAAGAATACCAATCAAATGAGGTACTTTTTAATTTTTCTCTTGTAAAGTGTGTAAAAGAATCTGTTAGAAATAAAATTAAATGTGTTGATCACGAATAACAGTGATTCAGCTGCAACAGGACAAATGTTTTTGGGCCGAATATACTGCTAAGCCTTTTTTTCTGTGTAGTGTTTTGCTCTGTTAGTAAAAAAAAAAGGAAATAAATTTCATAAAAAATATAAAGAAGTGAATTAATACCATGAACATGAAACCTTTTGAATGTGACCAATTTATTTTTGTATGTATATTAAAAAACAAATTTTTTTTTTGCTGTAAATTGACAGAGATTATATTTAATTCAACTAGAAATGATATTCCCCTGTAAAAAATGATATTACGTGTTGAAAAATGCTCATTTTATGAAGATTTGTTTGGGGTTGAAGGATTGGATCATCTCTGTGCCTTATTGTGTGCTACCTGAACACGAGCAGGTCTAAAATCTATCTTATAGCTTCTGCTGTTTGGATGTTTTCAAACCACATTTTTTAATTTATGTAAACCATTAAGCAACAAAACACCACTGTTCAGAATGTCTAGTACTGAAACTAAACCTAATATTTATTCCCAATAAAAAATAATTCCTGTATATTGTGTTGCCATAGCTGCGTAAACGTGGTTTATTTCTGCATATGAACATATTTGTTTTGATGCACTTTGTCTCGGCCGTCTGCTCAGTCCAGTTCCGCCCTTCCATTAGCAGATGTGCTGTGTGCTTTTTTTCATCAGGGTAAAGAGATTATTCAGTACTGTATTTAACCATTTCCACCCCCACAGTGTGTCCGTCCTTCCACTGCCTCTGCAGATTGAGATAAAGGACCACACGGACACAGACAACTGACTCATGGTTCTGTAACTCCAGCATGAAGACATCACATATTATTCAAGCCAAATAAAGTAAAATCCATATGAACCACTCATGTTTCACTGTTTTTTTTTTTGTTCTGTGTATTTATTAGCACATACTGTGTTTGACACTAGTTTTGATTATTAGACATAGAAACGTAACAGCTTTATTACAAGTACTGTATTTATGTTTCCAAGTTTATCCTGACTACCAGCAGTTCAAATTTGTCTTCCTTGGAGAATATTTGTACACCTGAAAATCTCCCACCCACAGCATACTTCTGAATTAACTCCTTTTACTCTCTACAGAGGACATTTAGGGCTTTTCATTTATACCAAATATGAAAGGGTGGCCTTTGGTACAGTTCTCTTCCTCATGAATAATACAATGTTGGACATGGACTATATTTTCCTGGTAGTCGGTTAAGCCTTAGCTACAACAGATAAAATCTTTAAAAAATACTTAATTGGAAGAAGGTAAGATATATCAAATAGTAATTGTTGCCATTACATTTTATAAAGAGTATGCCATAAAGTTTTATTAAAAAATATATAATTGGGCCTTTAATGTATTCAGATAAGTTTTTAAGAAAAATCAAGGAAAAAAGTTAAATAATTTGATTTGTGCATTTTTATGTGAAGAAAAAAATGCATTAAAAAATAATTCCTGACTGGTTTGCGTACCTAGTATAAAATAAACCTGTTTCTATGTTTTTCAGCAGGTTTTTGTTATTAAAGAAAATTAACCAATCAGAATCCTCCTATTGCGGTCTCTGGGTAAATTTGAAGAATTCTCGGCCAATCAAAACCTAGGCCTAAATTTGGATTTCCGTTTAATCACCTAGTCAGATTTGGCATTGAAGTCAGTGGCCGTTCCAGCTAATTAGCATTTGACGACAGGTGAAGGTGATTTAGTATTGTAACTAAATACTGTACTAATTTAGTTTTTTCAAACTGTTATTGGTGTGCTGTTATTTAAAGACAAACGTTCACTGAAGAAAAAAAAAAAAAAGACGTCAGCAACCGAACTAGCTAGTCGTTTAGCTAGCAACATTAGCCTTCATGAAAACTTACAGATAAACAAGAACAAGTTCACCCCGAAGGAAACAAAGCCTGATTCCATCTTCAAAAGAACTTCAATGGTGAGTACAACTGATCATTTATTTAATTTTTAACTGACTTTGCTAAAGTTTGCTTTAAACCTAGAATAAAAAGAACCATTCCTGCCTTCCCCCTCATTAAATGAAATTTTCTGCAATTCTGGTCTTATCTACATATGCCACTTTGGAAAAAAAAAGGCACACAAAGTGAGATATATATATATATATATATATATATATATATATATATACACATACAGTATAAACAAAACACCGTATGACAAGGCAAACAACAATAACATAAATTCACATTTGACACAATAAAAAAGCAGAAATTATGATGAAAAACGAACATGAACAGTTTAAGAAAAAGGAAAAAAAAATACAAATGCACGAGGAATTACAATTCTTATAATAAGTTATTAATATAGTGGTTTAAAGACTGTGCTTTTGGAAGGTTGCAGTGTTTAAGCACTTCCTTAAATAAAATTATTTCACATTAAAAAAAAATAAAAATTTGAACATGAGAGTACTTGTCAGGAAAAGGCATTTGTGAGTAAAATATTTGACCAGAAGGATTAAGTTGTTATTACCGTAATTTAAGTTTTCATCCCCTGTTAATAGACCATATTTTATTATTGCAAAATTTAGAACTGAAATAGAACTCTTTGATAAGGTCCAACTCTGAAAATCTTAAAAAAAAAAAAAAAACTTTAATGAAATTGCAATGTAAAAAAAAAAAGGTGTTCTGTTGTCTCAATATCTGAATTGCAGAGTGCACATGAATTGGTATTTCTTAATTTTATTTAGCAAAAAGTCATTACGAGGATAAATTTCATACATAATTTTGAAACGGAGTTTTTTGTGGTAGTGGAAAAGAAAGATATTTGATTCAGATGTTTTAGAGAGGTATTCCCAGTCTGTACTGTATACAGAACATTGATGGCAGGAAGCTGCAGAGGGTTCAAATTGCTGACTTCCTGCAGAACAGGAAGTCACTGTTACTGAACAGGAAGTCCATGCGGAGTTGCGTACTGAAGATGAGTTCACCTCAGAGTTTGGTCACATGTGCAAGTCTGTATGCATGCACACCATTATTTATTTATTTATTCATTTTATAAAAAATAAATTCATAACAATCAATATGTATGTAACAACAAAAAAAAAAAGAAACAAAATATTAAATATATAATGAAAGGTAGCAGATGAAGAAAAAAAATCTTATTAAATCTGCTCCTTATTTATCTAATAAGCAATTCAAACAAACGTTTCCTGTAAACAACAAAAACAAGTAAGTAAATCAAAATATTATACAATTCTCATACAATACTCATCAAAACACAATCATTGATATTCATTTAACAATTTGATTTTAACCAGTTTCTTAAATACAGAAATTGATATGGCATCCTTAACATCTGTCTCTAAGTCATTCCATAATCCAACTCCCTGAATTACAGTAGATCTTCCCTTCAAACTGGTTCTAAACTGTGGTTTTACAAAAGCATCTCTCCCCTTAAGATTGTAACAGCTTGATCTTTTTACAAAATACATTTGGATATTAGAAGGTAGTATATTTTTCTGAACTCTATACACAAGTGATAAAATATAATCTACTAAATCACGGAACTTCAACAATTTCATTTGATAAAATAATGTGCTTAATGGATGATAATAATGCTTTCTTGTTATAATTCTTACAACTCTTTTCTGCAGAATAAAAATAGGCTTTGTAATTGATTTACACGCTTTCCCCCAAACATTAACACAATAAATTAAATGTGGAACAATAATTGTATTGTACAACAAATACAATGCTTTGTCATTCAGTAGATCCTGACTCTGTAAAATATCACAGTAGATTTGGATATTTTCATTTTAACAGAATTTATATCTTGCTTCCATGACAATTTATCATCAATGATGACACCCAAGAACTTCACCTCATTAACTCTACAAATCTCAGAATCCCCAGTTAAAAATGGAACATCAGTAGTTTTATGAATGATGCCACCAGAGCTGAAAACTGGCTCCACTGGCGCACAACATGCAGGCACTGCCAAAATAATGGTGGCCACATGAAACGGTGAAGGAAGAGTGTGCATGTTCACTGTCCAGAACAAGAGTAACATCCAGGTAGTGACTGAGCTGTAGTGCTGGACTGTTTTGTGTCGGTGGGTCACGTGACATGAAAGCTATTTTTTTCTTCTCATGAATGTTTGGTGTGTTAATTTATTGACGGTCCCTAAGAGAACTGTTGCACCTCGGAGGAGGGGCAGACTGAGCGCAGCTGATCGAAATCAGGTTGCCTGCGTCGGATCGAACGAGAAGAAGACACCACTAAATCTGCGGAGCTCGAAAAAACAAACGCCACCGTGATTTTTAAACTTGAGTTGGGTAAAATATCAAGTCTTTTCAAGTAAACAGCTCAAAGTCCAAGTCAAGTCCCAAGTCACTGGTGTAAAAGTCCAAGTCAAGTCAAAAGTCTCTGAACATTTTTTGAGTCAAGTTTAAAGTTTTTTATTTTTACCTTCAACAAGAGATTAATCCTGAACACAGGTTCATAATGCCACAGTGCAAATACTGATCTTTGAAGTTATACAGTATCACTGTTATTAAAGATCACTTACAACCAGTAAGACCTGCTTCCACCACTGGTTAGAAAAACAACCAGATATTGAGCTAAAAGTTGGAGTAGTAGCAGCTGGAAATGATCCTCAACACAAACTTAGAGTTTAATCCCATTTATTTTTGTTGACTAATCAGAACTGTTTTTGTTTGCTTTGTCCTACAAATCCAGGAAGTTTCTCCGTCAGCAGCTGCGAGGGAAAAACTGTGAACTCCTGTTAGTCGTCTCAGAAGAGGTGGAGGCACACCAAACATGGCGGTCTGATGGCTAAAATGTGTAAACCACCAGTCACAGCTTATGGCAAGCAAGTGGGGGGGCACGGGCCTATTGCGAATCAGATGGGACAGGGTGCAGCCAGTTGTATCAATGCACACTTCATCTGTTTCCCCTCCACACATCTGTCCTTGGACTTTGTTTACATGGCTGTGGCCGAACACGTATCTGATACAAGGCAAGGGAGGAAGAAACACGTTCAAGGGAGACTCAAACAACACACTTTACATATTCCTCTGTTTTTATACACATCATGGTGGTTGTCCCCATTGTTGACTGTTTATTTTCCTCCTCCATTTTTTTCAAGTTGCCTAATTTGTTGGAGTTTTGAACGACTCCTGGACTGAACCTCCCTGCTTCGCTCATGATGATTACTAAGGAGTCACTGACGTGTTACTAGAGACTATTGACAATCACACACGAAGCCACGTCACCCTCTCCAGCTGTTCATAATTGAAGCCCAAGTGTTTCTTTGGGAGCAGCCATGTATTTTTGGAACCAGAGTCTGTGCAGTAGAGACATGAGGCTGTATCCTCAGCACAAGTCCTGTCCAGTCCACTTTCCTAACTCACTAACAGGCTGTCAATCACAGCAGGGCTTCCCCTAACCCTGTCAACAGAACTGAGCGCCCTGCCCACCGAAATCTCCCACACCCACAGCCCGGTCGATTGCCGGCACTGACGTAGCGCTAAGCTAGCGACACGCAATACAGACGTAGAACTAAAAAGCTACAGATGTACTGTTTCCCCTCATGCTGAGCTGTGTCCACCCCACCCAGCTTGAAAACTGTTGGTAGATACGAGCGCCTGTCAAGGCAGGTAAACTGTACAGTGTAACATGACATTTTTTACACTCAAATAAGCTTTAAAAATAAATATATGGAAAAAAAACTGCACATTTGAGCATATAGCAGCTGCAGCGAGCTAAGAACGGCATCAGTCAACAGAAGTCTACACCTGGAAACTGATGTGAAGCGTTTTTTTTTTTTTTTAGTCAAGACAGTGTCTCGTTGAGTTACATGGATGGGTAGGACTTAAAAATTGAGTCCAACCAGCTCAGCAGGGGGCACTTGTTTTATGTGGCTTCAGCTTTTTGGTCATCTATCATTAAAATGCATCTCGATGCAAGAGACGGGACCGGAAGCTGGAAGTTGAAGCCACAAAGGAAAAGCGCCTCTTAGCTGCAGTACAGGTCTTAAGTCCTGTCAGTCAGTACACTTCAGACTTGATTTATCTGTTGATTTTTGTTGGCTTACGTAGTTCTTGCTGCTGTATTCAAATATCCATTGAATTATTTTCTGAGGCTTATAGAAAAGTGTCATGTTACAGTGACTGACAGTTTGTTTTGAATGGAGGTACAGCCTTACATCCCTCGGCCTTAAATAAATAAATAAATAAAACAAGGCAGCTCCCAAAACTATGAACATTTAGTTTTCAGTTGTGGACAGAAGAATTTAATGGAGCTGCTTCCACTGTTTTTATTAATTTTGATGGTCATGTTTGTCTTTTTTTGTCTTTGAACATGTCCTTCTTTCTGTCAAAGTGAACGTGTTTTTCAGTCTCAGCTCAGAATGAGTGCTTCTCACGTTGCCAACCCTGTGGCACAGACTGACCCCCAGTCTTTGCCAACTCAACAGCAACACAGCAATGCAACACTCAGGCCAGGTCCTCCCTCCAGTGGTGGGCTGCCTAAACATTCAGTCTGTGTCATTGTAATAATTCAAGTATATTTGTGTTAAAAGGGATAAAGTCTGTTATTTAGGACGTACTGAACTCCTCATCCTGTAGTAAAAATGGTTTTATAAGATGGTGTTTATTCATGGGGAGATCCAGAACTATAAATCTGATGTGGGTGGTATAAAAATTGACAAGAACTTGATAATTGGATTTTGATGTTGAGTTAATGAAATGATTGTCTGTTGTGGACCAACGTTTTATTTAAAAGGTAAACTATAGAAATGTGCACCCTTATATTGAGATTAATTTTCAGTTATCTGAAACATTTGCATTGACTAAAGAATGAAAACACCACTTTAGTGTTATATGTTTGTCTATCAACAGTTTAAATATATTTTCTGCATTAAGCCTGAACAATATAAGGTTTGACAAAATATTTTCTAAAAAAAGTTTACTCCAAAACCTTGATTCTTTGGTGCCATGTTTTGTTTGTTACTGCTGCCATCGAGGACAACAGTAGTTCTGGCTGTGTTTGTCTTTAGCGTTAATAACAGCTCTCACAAACATTACAGTACTGTATATGGATTTAATGTAACTTTCACATGCCCGCTACACTTTGGAAAGTAAAAATGGCTGTACAGGACGTCATTCAGCCACAGATATTTGACTAAAATGTAGAGTGGTAGAAGCTAAGAGTCATCGTCAGCACATCCATGCTTAAAGCTTTGGCAGCAGCTGTCAGTGAACAGTGCTGGTAAAACATCTCTTGAACCACTGGATAGGTTTTATCCACCTCTCAGTAATCATCAGATAATCTGAAGGTCGTTAGCTTTTGAACCAACTCAAGTCAAGAGGGCTGCCACACCTAGTCCAACACAAGCATGTCTAGAACCAGTCCCTTTTACAGATCTTCAGCTGTATTTGGTGTGGAAGTAGCTGAGAGTCATACTTTAAGCTCCAACAGGTTGCATAAGATGTGCACGCTGTTTTCAAGAAACTGACAAACCACCGGCTACAACTCGAGCAACGCTACTGCTCAGTGACGCCGCAGGTAGAACTGTCCCTCAAAGCTAAAGGGTTGCAGGTTTGCATCCCGGCTGTTTACAACCTGCATGAATTTTCTCCGGGCGCTCCAGATTTTTCCCCCTAAACAAAAGCATGCATGCTAGGCTAACTGCATGCTAGGCTAACTGGTAACTCTGACCAGACCATAGGTTTGAGTGAACGTGACGGGTGTTTGCCTCTTGTCTCTCTGTGTGTCCCTGTGATGGACTGAAGACCTGTCCAGGTGTCCCCCGCCTCTCGCACAGTGACTGCTGGAGACAGACACCAGCTTCTCACTCCCACCACGAAAAGACACGTGAAGAAAATGAATGGATTCACTTCAGTTTGTTGATATAGCAGCAGGTCACAACAGGAGTCAGCTCAGGGCAGAACAGAAACATTCATAAACGTAAAAAGGCCAATTAGTAAAAGTTCTCTATCTAAGGAAGAAAGCTGAGATGGGGCTTCTTCTAAAACGCCTTTTCCAACTCAGCTGAGAGAATAATGCTGTCCCTCATCACTTGATTCACTTTCATGAATGGACTCCAGTTAGAATGTGAGGAGGCTTCTGGAGCTGGCTTGTACAAATGATTGTGTCCAACATCAGAAGGGACAGAGAGCGGAGTGCACGACAGGAAGAGATGTCAGGCTGGTCAAGTGGAAGTTGTGAAGTTGGTTTGTGTAGGAGCGTTCAGCCTCATTGTTGAGCTCTGTATGAACATGTGCTGTCTGTTGGTGACAAGATCAGCCGTAACGTGTTTACATGAAAAATGGGGTCCTGATTTTAATCCGTGGGGGCGGTGGGACCGTTTGCAACCACGTCCAAAGCTACATTAATCAACTCATGTCCCTCTGTTGTGTAAAGGTGGGGTCAGAACCCCAGTGTGGATCATGAAACACTAATTAGGATTAGTCTCCAGAGATCATCTTACTGTAAATTTCAAAATAATTGCTTATAGCATATTTTCATCATAATTATTAAAAAGTATCCACCAGAAGTCCTCAATAAAAATGATGCTGTGGATTTAAGACTGTTTACATTGTCATCATGTCCATGTTTACCTGGGTTATTAGCCGTTTGTTTGTTTTTTTAAACCAGCAATAGGTGGAGTCACAATCATTTTGTGGGTCAGGAGCCTGAAGGTTTGGGAACCACTTGTTTAGAGGAACTCGTTCATTTTATTTTTGTTTTTATTTTTTTGCTTGTTCTGTCAAGGATTTTGTTACACAAATTTTATTTTCCTTTTTTGATTAATCAAAATGTCAGTTTGTACAGATCCTCTAAAGCAGTGGTTCCCAACCCTGGTCCTTGAGGAACACCATCCTGCATGTTTTAGTTGTTCCTCTACTCCACCATGCAGTGGTTTAATTCCTTAAGTCCGGCACCTTTCATTCAAACCAGGTGTTTTGGAGCAGAGCAACAACTAAAACATGCAGGATGGTGTTCCTCAGGGACCAGGCTAGGGAAAGACAAATCTTGAATCTTGAATGACAGACAAATCTTGAATGTTGTTGAAGACAAATCTTGAAAATGGTTTCTCTGATGAGCATGAGAAATGTCTGACGTACACAGATTTGGTGTTCACACATTGGAGTCATGCACACCAGCAGTGTGTGATGCACACTAAATTGTTTTCACGCACAACATTCAGAACAATTGTTTTATGTTTTTAGTGCGGAACGTGAAACAAGAGGTTTAATTTAGATTTATTTTGATCTCAAATTACATGCGGAAGGTTTTGACTATAGTTATTTAATGTATTTTATCTCCATTCAGCTTTAAATGTATTTTTTTATATATATTTTGAGTTTTCAGAAAGTTGATTATCCTCTTTATAGCCTGAGTTGAAGTCCACAGAGCTACTGAGACAGTTATCCTGTGTGTGCACTAGATAATATTGCATGCCTACAAGATGTTTCTTGTGGTCACCAGGTAGTTCTCTGTGCACACACAAAACATATTTTAAATAGATTTGCCACCAACATCCTAGGTGCTTTGCAGTTTTGCATATCCTAAGTGACATTTGACTCTCATCTTTATATCCAAGTTCAAACTATCAGACGTTTTCTTTATCTGAGTTTTCAGCCTGAGCGCATGATAACGATGCTTTCACGTTTTGTATTCAGTATTGGGTTTGTTGCCATGACGATCCACTCAGTTGTTATTTGTCTTGAAGTCTTGATTGTCACTGTACATTACTTTTCTCACTGAAAATAAAAAGCCTATAATGACACTTTAAGATGTGTAAGTTTGTACTTTTGAAGTATTTCACCACATATTAGGCTAAGCTCTACCTCAGTCTGTTTACACATAATGAATTACTGGTAAATTGTGTGGTAGCAGCTGAGAGTAATCCCAAACACATACTTTGAGCGCTAACACCTTAATGACATTTGAAATTTTGCTAAAATTTTTTGGCATGAACTGTTGCAGTCGGTCGAGTTTTTTTCTTTTGGCAAAATACGAAGCACATGATGGATATGAATCAAATTCTCCAAGTAATCTGTGCGATGTGCACGTGCTGGTGTAGATTCTCAAGTCATCAATGACATGGCAAATCCAAACGAAGTTTAAAAACAAAACATTTTATTCAGCAGCTGAAAATGTTCTACTTCCCATATAGGAGCTTTCTCAAGAAGCGAGTCCTAGCTGTTACACTAGCGTTGGTCGAACCTCAGATCCAGGAGGAACGATGCAACTTCCGTCATGGCTGTGGAACAATGGACCAGCTCTTTACCCTCACTAGAGTCCTTGAGGGGTCATGAGACTTTGCCCATACAGTCCACATGTGTTTTGTGAACTTGGAGAAGATTTCCAACTGTGTTCCTCAGGGTACACTGTGAGGGGTGCAGCACCCACCCACAGTATTTAGGACTGGGGGCCCATTGCTATGGGCTGTTTGATCCCTATACAAGCGGTGCAAGAGTTTGGCTTGCATTGCAAACAGTAAGGCAGACACCTTTAAGGTGGGGGTTGGACTCTGTCAGGGCTGCCTGTTGTCACGTATCTGTTCAGAACTTTTATGGACAGAATTTCTCGGTGCAGCCAGGGGGCGGAGGGAGTCCAGTTTGGTGACCGCATGATTCCATCTCTGCTCTTTGCAGATGATGTGGTCCTGATGGCGTCATCATGCCGTGATCTCCAGCTCTCACTGGAGCAATTCACAGCTGAGTGGGAAGCGGCTGGGATGAGAATCAGCACCTACAAATCTGAGGACATGGTCCTCAGTCAGAAAAGGGTGGATTGATCTCTTCAGGTCGTTCTGCCTCAAGTGGAGTTCATCTCAAGGTTTTCTTCAATTTTTGTTCATTCCTTTATTTATACAGATTAGTCTCATTGAGTCACACATCCTCATTTAGTAGAGGGACCTGCTTTAGACAGACAACATATAAAGTACAAACAAAAATAAACTACAGTAAAAATACAATTAAAATAAAAGTCGTTGCTAAATAAATCACAGTGCCATAAAACAAGGTGAAATACTAAAAACATGAACATACAGTATTTGGTTGATGTTTCTATTGACGTTATCAAATGTTTAAGATCCCTGAAAGAAATCAAGGTGGACAGCTTCAGTTCCTGTTGCAAGGTGTTACAGGAGCAGAGCAGGAAAAAGTATTTTTACCAAGTTCAGTCTGCACTGAGGGAATGCTGCATGTAATGATGTCCTGAGAGCACACGCTGTAACTGCACTGATGACATGACAAGTGACAGTCTTCATGAGTGAGGGAAGGATGGAGCGTGACATTGACGGATGGATTGGCAAAAAAAAAAAAAAAAAAATCCAAGCTACTAATAATATAATTACTGCATATTTTCATGCCACAGAGTGACACAGGGCAAGCACTCACAGTGAAATTCAGTATGTAAGAGTAAACTTTACATTTCACAACCTATTAAACACTTTGTACAAAATCTGTTTAGTTTTAACAAAGACTAAACTTATGCAACCAGATGTTACAACATACATACACAGAAAACACACAAAACAAAACACAACTATCTTTAAACATTAACCTTTAATTTAACTAGGGATGCACAATATTATCGGCATGGTGTTGGTATTGGCTGATATTAGTGATATTATTAGATTTTAGCGATAAAGTTAAATATCTGATATGTCATTAAAATAACTCATTGATATAAAAGGCGCTGTTTTTTAAAATATATATCATATATTCAATCATTTTCAGCCCCCTTTATGGCATCTGCATTTGGTAGCAGGCCAAACTGTCAAAGACCATGAGAATAATGTAGTATTTTAATTCCACAGCAGAGAAACTATGTAGTCTCTGTAAGGAAGTCTAGGGCAGGGCTATTCAACTAAATTGCTCAGGGGGCCAAGTTACTGAAAGCCAAGAGCTCAGGTGCTGGACAGCCAACATTTAATGTTAAATAAGTTTGTTCTATGCTTTAAAACCTAGTTTTATTTTTAAAATGAATCCACTGGTGAGCCGAGCTGAGCTCACTCATGGGCCTAATTTGGCCCCTGGGCCACCAGTTGAATAGCCCTGGTCTAGGGAGAAAAATATCGGTACTGGTATTGGTTAAATAAGTTTTAACATATCGGCATATCGGATATTGCCCAAAAATCCAATATCATGCATATCTAAATTTAAAGTGTGTGTGTGACATGATGTTTGAACTTTGCATAAAATGGCACAACATATATATCTTGTATCATTCAACT
>JARVGS010000614.1:4342264-4353584 GCA_031762315.1 Hypsolebias antenori
TTACGGCAAAAATCCGGACTTACGAACGGGTTTGTGGCGCAGTATAATGAGTTCCGACTTACGTTAAAATCGAGTTACGAACGGTCTGTAGGTAGGGAACCCATTCGTAAGTTGAGGACTACCTGTATATTTAATGTCACCTGTCAATCAACAGTCCTCTGTGTAATCTGGACGCTCTTTAATTTGCTTTATTTTACCGTTTCGGCCTTGAGCGTTCCCGTAAACTAAATCAATCTTTATTATGAAGCGTGAACCAACGTCCTTCAAGGTGGTTCAACCAGTAGCTGCTGGTAAATTGCTGGTTTCACAGAATGTCAGAAATAGTAACTCAGGGTGGGTGGTGGGGGGTGCCACAGTCACCAACTCCACCTCACCTCGAAGTTCAATCGACTCTTTTCTTCACACTTCAAACATTTTAACAAGATGCTCAAACTTCGTTTTCTCAGCTTCAAAGTCTAAAACGTGCGTGAGCTCCTCGTTAAGTCTGATTTTAAACGTAGACTGTGACGGAGACTCCGCCTTCCACCGTCTTTAGCTGGTTTAGCTGTTTTTAGAGGCTGGAAGTGCAGTGGGCACCTCTTCATCTCTGCTGACAGCGACTGGACAAACCTTCACAGGATGGTTTTTCAGCTCGTCACATTTTTAAGAGCCCCAGATCTTGTCACAGCTCCACTCTCGAGCTAATCGTCTCATCCCTCCCATTATTTTTATGATTTCCTCAATGGGGCAAATTTAGAGAAGTTTTCCACGAAATGAACCCCCCCACCCCAGTCCCTCAGGTCCCATCTCCTTTCCTTCAACTCGGAGCACAAAAGGACATAAAAAGCGGGACAAGCGATAGGAAGCTGAGAGGAAACATCTTGCATGAACCCCCAGGTCTGAACCTGAGCCGTCCTTTCCTCTGACACGTAAACAAACGACTTCATAAAGACTTAAAACTCCTCCGATGACTCCATTAGAAGCCGCAGCGCCAACATTTGATAAAAATCAAACGTAGTTCCAGGCCTGTGTTGTCCTGAAACACGGCCACGCTGACACGCTCATCTTTCATGGCCCTGAGCTGAGCGCCGTTTTCCACAAGTGGCCTCGAAAACAAGTTTCTCATAAAACGTAAGACGGACGAGTGAGTTCCTCTCACAGCTGGTGGACTCTGCGTTTGGGTTCTCGTCCACGCCGAGCCAAGTGAGACCTAAACGCCGTTTCTGCTAAACGACGGACACTCAGTGACGAGCGCGCTCATTTCATGCACGATGGAGTTTCAAACCAACAAAACATTCTTCCCAGAGGCTGAGGGGCCCGGTGCCGCTGGGCTCGCTGTAATCTGAGCCTCAGGTTGGTTCCAGTCGTCCTGCGTCGACGCCACAGTGAGATCTTAATGAACGACGTCTCCACTGCCGCTCCACCCACCGCCCAACAACAACCACCAGCTCAAGCAGCTTCACCAAAGACCCTCACCGCAGTACAAGTCTGTGGTCACCCCGTCGGCCCATTGGCTGGTTCCTGCACAGGCAGCCCCCGATCCTCTGCTTTTTTTTTTTACAGTTTGAGCTGAAATCCAAAGAAATGATACGTGTTCTACAGCCAAAGAGAAACGAGCGACCCAAACCCCCCATCCCCCTCCGTGAGCTGCACCAATCTGCTCCAAATTATTTGCAAAGCTGCAGAGCACATGGAGTTGAAAGGCTTATGTAAGCCTGAGGTGGAAATATTCGAGAACGTCACCTCCCCGGTGCTTTTTGTCATTCAAATCAGAACTACCTGAACCGGTCCGAGTCGATGAGAGTCCCGCGTGAGTTTATAATGAAACTTTTACACAATTTATTCAAAAATGGTCTGATTTGATCATCTAAAACACATTTTAAACGTAATAAACTCAAGAAAAACCGTAATTCAACGATCCAGAAGTTACCAAATCTGCGTTGGTACCAAGTGTGTTGGTACTCTGACCCCCCCGGGCTGAAGGAAAATCACCATAAACCGGTTCGGGCTCAGGTCGTTTGTTTAAAAGTCTGTGGGTTCGTTGCCAGATTTCCACTTCATATCAGAGTAAACATAAGAGTGGATCTGCGGCGCTAACACTCAGAGACACTCACCGTGACCGCTGGAGAGAAGAACCAAATAAATGTGACGTGACAACGTGTTTACGACGCACCGATCATTCTAAACGTGGCGCTGGTTGGGATGCGAGCCCAAACGCGCATCTGACGAGCATCACGCTGCAGTCAGGACGCTACAGCGAGCAGAAGAAGCACAAACACCACCAACGAGAGGAAAACCTGCCGTACAGATGTTTTTAAATGGATCCAACGTTCATGAGATGACACCACGAGGACCGCTGCAAGTGTTTCGAGACAGTTTGGAGACGCCTTCGTGAATCCAGTCCATCGTGAGCGCCAAGTCGCCGCCCAGAGAGACCGTTTGAACCAGCTCTGTTGGATTTAATTAGTTTGCATGAATGAGTTGGAAAAAGCAGATTGTTTTTGTGCCAGTGATGTTCAGGTCCTGACAGGAGGAGTGAACGTGACCGAACGAGTCCGTGGATCAGTGCCGGCCCAAACCTCCACGGGGCCCTGAGCAAAATTTGGTTTTGGGGCCCTCTTATTTCTGCTAATAATGTGGATTACTGCGATCAACAGTCAGATGATCAGATCATTCACCACCTAACATAAATTAACATAAATTCATTGCAACTCTGACAGCCCTGTTTACATTATCCTACATGTACTGTATATTTCACCTAGTGCTACTAAAGTAACAAAAAAATAAATAAATAAAAAAACACCACTATGAAATGTACTTTACAGCAAAAGTGTCATCTGGTTTATTATCGCTGGTTCCAAAGAACTGCAACAGTAATGTTCAAAATAATTTGTAGTGCAAGATCAACACTTAGATGCATAAAAATAAACTGTGCAAAAACAGACTTATTAAATATAAAATGCATATCAAGGAAATACTTAAATAATATAAATGAACAATTACTTGAAACCAAGTAAAACGATTTAAAAAAAAAGGAATTTAAAGTTGAATAATTAATTCTTTAAATTATGTAAATGTATGCAACAATTTGCAAACGTTGCACTTCAAATATTAAATAGAATCATATTGGAATAATTACCAAAAAATAAAAAATAAATCCGCTTGTGGGGGGCCCCTATTGGCCCCGGGGCCCTAAGCAGCCACTAGTTTGTTCATGCATAGGGCCGGCCCTGCCGTGGATCCACGGCTCAGGTCAGGTTTAAACCACCCAGGTGAGCTGATGGGATGGCGCCTGCGGTCCGGTGGAGAACACAAAGACCTCAGGCTTGGGTGTTTGGTCTGGAGGGCTGAACGTGTCAGAAAGGTTGTGGCTTTTTAAAGACAGCGTGCAGAACCTCCGTCTGGCCCGTGTGCCGTTACCGATACCTGCAGAAAGGTCCAGACTGATGTGGAGGACGACAACCACACGTTTCATAACTCACTCCTTTCTCGCAGCATCGTTTACAACCAAAACACGCCTGCTGCCCAGCCTGAAACCAGAACCTGCTCTGGACAAACGCACGGCGGGTCAGCCAGAACTCCAGCTGTCAGACGAGATGTTTCTTTGTCCTTCAGTAAAAAAAAAGAAAAAAAAAAACCCACAAAAAACGATGGAACGCAGTGAACCGTCTGTCGGCTGGAACAGTGGAGGAGAGGCCCGTTTTCATCCGACGAGCAGCAGACGTTTCTCTGCAGAGTCCAACTCGTCAGCTGAAGTCCACCAGCAGATGCTCTCAGGATGAACTGCGGTGAAAAGGTTTCTGGAGATGTTTGGACGCCAGAGCAGGCGTCAGGTCAGTTCAGCCGATCACGTCTCACCGTCCTCACAGAGACTAAAGACGAGCCACTCGTCTTCAGGCGAAGCTTCATTTCCTGTGAGTTCCGCTGCTTTTATGGCTCCGGTGAGGAAACAAACGAGGTTTTTGCTGCCAAGGCACTTCACATGAATCATTTGAAAGGTTCTAAATGCAGCTATAAATGTGTCAGTTTGTCAACAAGCGGTTATGAAAACTTTTCACCGAGGGCTGACTTCAATTTCATGCCCAAAGTGGTTCTTTTTCAACTGTTTGTGTTCAGTTAGGAGAAAAATTTAACTAGCATTCCTTGATGGAATGCACATCGCCCACATGGCCCGCCCCCTCACATGATGCCAATTAAAATAATAATAAATTGCTTGTGATCTGTTAGCAACTTGTAAAGGATTCTCAGATACTATGAAATTTTACCTTCATATCTACAAAGTTGTAGC
The DNA here is from genome assembly GCA_031762315.1 of Hypsolebias antenori. Lineage (NCBI taxonomy): Eukaryota > Metazoa > Chordata > Actinopteri > Cyprinodontiformes > Rivulidae > Hypsolebias > Hypsolebias antenori. The sequence continues at coordinate 4,346,532 of JARVGS010000614.1, forward strand.
TATTTCTGGGTTTGCTAAGGTTCTTTAGCTGTGGTGGCCATCTTGGATCAAGATGACTCCGGAAGCTACCACTTTTCCCATCTTACACGTCGCTTCGTTGCACACATTGCATTAGTGTTGTGTTCAAGACCACCTATACCAAGACCAAGTCAAAACCAAGTCCAGAGCGTACCGAGACAAGACCAAGACTTTTAGGGTTCGAGACCAAGACCTCAAAGAAAATGAAAATTTTCATTATACATTATTATACTGTGACTTTTAAGTTTGCTTTTGAATGAATTTATCAGCTTTTATAAACTTTCAAAGCTACATAACAAAGAAATCAGACATCCAGTGACCTAACTGTGATTCAACAATAAAATTGCACATCTGTTAAATTAGAAGCAGTTTCATCACATGCCAAGTCTTAAAAATCTGCAGTAGCAAAACACTCTTCAAAAGTCTGAACTCAAGACCAAGGATAATCATGTAGTTGCACAGTGGTTTCAATAAAGTAGTAGATACAGTATACACCTGAAAAGTTTTATAATGGATATTAGTTACAAGTATAATCTTTGTGATTTCAATAGCCTACTTTTATAACTCATGAATTGGCAGACATCTTCTGTGCCCAGGCTATCACTTCTCACTTTCTGGGAGTGACCAGGGTTGCCAGATAGAGTTGAGGTTTTCAAGCCCAAAAATCTGTTAAAAACCACTATATCAGACAACAATCTGCCCAATCAATATATTGTTATTTTTACTGTGTGAACATGAATACACATCAGTACAAGCCAAGGTAATTAACAAGTGGCAAAACACAACAATCTAACAAAAATCTTCCCAGAGTTCCCAGCAAAATCATAATGGAGACTGCTCAATTAGCAGTAAGCCGCCCAATCTGGCAACACTGGTGTCAGTGAAAGGGGGCGGGCGTGACAACGGTAACAAAACCTGTACTCAGCAATATGCTGGTGAAGATTCTCAGTCATTCAGGACATGATAAATTCAAAAAACGTTCAATACAGAAACAACTGGACTTTATTTGTAACGGAAGACGTTTCGCTCTTCATCCGAGGAGCTTTCTCATTTCAAAGAGCAGAGAGTGTTGGGTTCAGGTTTTAAAGGCTGAGATAAGATACACACATATGTAGATTGACAAATCACACCTCACACCTTAACAGTAGGGGTTTCTTAAGGTCTTTGTTAGTCTAATTCACAGATGAGGCTCCTCTGTTCCCATCACACTCATCACACACATCACAACACTCCCAGATACGTGAAGTCCTCTGGTGGAAAGACTCACCCCTGACTCAGACGGAGCATTCCACCTTTCTCTGGTTACTGTTTAACATACTTTTCTCTAGTTTTAATTCATTTATTTATTTATTTATTTAATTTTTTTTGTTCACACCGTTCTAAGTGGGTGATTTATCATTTCAATATTATGTATTGATTGGTCATCAGCTGGCTGGGCCAAATTTCCCTTTAGGGACAATAATGTTATTATTCTATTTTCTATTATTGAGTTGATTCTCTAAGATCATTGCTGATGTCTTTTCACCTTGGCATTGTATTAACACACATCCGTATGCTTCAGAACAGCTGACAAAACTAGTGCTTTTAAAGGGATGACCCCACGTGATGATCAGTTATTCAGTGTACCTGATGAGCAGCTGGTGCGCTCTTACTTTGTAAAATCCTACAGAAACAGTAAGACTTAATTTTTAAACTCAGTAAAGTTTAATGTGTCATGTGTTGCTCATCTGACATTGGATCTTCCTAAACACATAGCTGACTGATTTTTATAAGACATGAAAGCTTAAACCTTTTCATGTCTTTGTAAGACATTAGTAAAAAATGCAGAAGGAAAGTTTTGAAAGTATAAAAATAAATGTATGTGAAAGATCCAAGCTGGATTTGGACGTTACTGAATAAATAGTTGTTTATTTTATGCTATTCATACAGGGGGACTTTCTGTTTGCTTTGGTTACCTTTATTACATCAAGTTGGTGTATGATCTGATCTTTTTGTGTCTTTGTCAGGTTTTAATGTCATCTACCTGCCATATGCAGACGACATACGGACCCTTGATCCTCCTCGCTGTCCTCCAGCCTCACAGAAGCAGGTCGACAAGATGAAGGAGATTGTCTACAAGCTCCGCTTCACATACAAGTAGAGGAATCTAAAAGATCCTTCTGTTGAAAACTGGGATGTTGAGAAAATATCTGATAGAAAAGGATGAAATGTAGCTCCATGTTTATTGTTCAGACTTTTTGTGTTCATCAGAACGTTAACACATGGAGATGGTAAAATGTCAGTGTTCACAGTATGTAGACATTAGGTTTGTTTCGTTCATGAAACGTGTGTGTTCTGTGAAATGTGACGCAGGAGTGATGCTTTTGAGAACCCAGTTCTCCAGCAGCATTACAGGAACCTGGAGGCCTTGGCTCTGGATATGATGGCTCCAGAAGACATTGAGGATCACATCAGTACGAATGAACAAATCCTGTGCCCTTTCCTAACTCCTAACGTCTATGTTCATATCACACTTTATATCACACTTGTTTGTTAATTTCTCTTCTTTTTTCTGTCTCAGTGCCGAAGGTGGATCAGATTGACCACCGTCTGGGTCCTTTGGTCCAAGAGTTTAAAGACCTGGTGTACCCTGCTGATTACAATCCAGAGACCAAACCTGCTTCTAAACGCAAAGCCGGTGAGCTCTTGAGTTTTCAGGTATTCGGTTTAGTTACTACTGAACTTGTTTGACAGTGGGATGCTAAAATTTTATCTACCTTTGTTATATTTTGGTCTTGTTAAATCACAACCTAAAACTGATTCTGATTTTCAACGTGATTATAAGTAATGGACGTACATTAAAAAAAACTTAGGGGTACTGGAGACGTTCAATGGTCGATCCTTGGACTCAGGAGTAGCGATGGTTTATGGTAAATGGACTGTATTTATACAGCTCTTTTCTATATTATCAAGACACTCAAAGGTCTTTACAACACAGTCTGTGCCTCATTTATCCATTCATACAGCAAAGATTAATCAGAGCTTTATCACATTCAGACACTGATGGGACACACATCAGAGGCAATGAGGGGTTCAGTGTCTTGCTCAGGGACACTTCAACATGTGGCTGCTAGTGGATTCAAACCCCCAACTCTTGCATTGAAGGACGACTGCTCTAACCACTCAGCCACAGCCGCCCTGCAACAATGCAGTTTCTGTTCTGGCTGTGGAACACTGGATCAGCTCTTTACCCTCACTAGGGTCCTCGAGAGGACATGGGAAGTTGCCCGTCCAGTCTACATGTGTTTTGTGGACTGGGAGAAGTCATTCGACCACATTCCTCAAGGTACACTGTGAGGGGTGATCCATGAGTATGGGATTGGGGGGCTCATTGCTAGGGGGTCACTGAGTCCTTATACAAGCCGTGCGAGAGTTTGGTTTTCTTTGCTGGTCGTAGTTTGACCCCTTCAAGGTGGGAGTTGGACTCTGTCAGGGCTGCCTGTTGTCACTGATTCTGTTCAGAACTTTTATGGACAGAATTTCTTGGTTGAGCCAGGGGGAGGAGGGAGTCTGGTTTGGTGGCCTCAGGATTCATCTCTGCTCTTTGCAGATGATGTGGTCCTGTTGGTGTCGTTGTGCCATGATCTTCAGCTCTCACTGGAGCGGTTCACAGCCGTGTGAAGCAGCTGGGATGAGAATCAGCACCTCCAAATCTGAGGCCATGGTCCTCAGTCAGAAAATGGTGGATTGTTCTCTTCAGGTCGAGGGTGAGGTTCTGCCTCAAGTATCTCAGGGTTTTGTTCACGAGTGAGGGAAGACTGGAACGTGAGATTGACAGATTGGTGCAGTATCTGCAGTATTGTGGACTCTGTACCGGTCTGTTGTGGTGAAGAGGGAGCTGAACTCTAAGGCCAAGCTCTCTGTTTACTGGTCAGTCTACGTTCTTACCCTCACCTGTGGTCATGAGCTCTGGGTAGAGACTAAAAGAATAAGATCACGGATACAGGAGGTTGAAATGAGTTTCCTCTGCAGGGTTGCTGGACTCTCCCTTAGAGACGGGATGAGAAGTTCAGTTAGAGACTCAGAGTAGAGCTGCTCCTCCTCCACATTGAGAGGAGCCAGTTGAGGTGCTTCAGACATCTGGTAAGGATGCTCCCTGGGCGCCTGCCAAGGGAGGTGTTTTGAGCATGTCTGACTGGGAAGAGGCCCCGGGGAAGACCCAGGACACGCTAAAGACTACATCACTTGGTTGGCCTGGTAATGCCTTGGGGTCCTCCCAGAAGAGCTGAATGTGGTGGATGGGTTATTTCCAGTATTGCCTCAGCTTGAATATCTTGCACCAAAAAGATTAAGGTCTACTTGATGGACATCCTGCTCAGTTCCTGTCCACAAAAGCACTCCTCAAAAACTACAAACATTTATTCAAATCTGTCAGCATCAGGGAACATTGGTGTACATAACTGACAGTGTCTAAAATAAACAGACTGTGAGGTCCAGTACCAGGCAAGAGACATCATGAAGACAAAGGAAGGCTTCACACTGGTCAGCCAAAGTTATGGCGGGAGCAAACAGATCAGGATCAGGCTGTAAAAACATCACAGAACCCTGAAGATCTCACAGAGCTCCATTAAATCAGTGCGGAGAAAATGAAGAGATGATGATGATGTTTCTGCAAACCTGCCCAGGGAGCATCACCCACCAAAACTCATGGAGCAGGTAGGAAGAACAATAATCAGAGGAACATCCAGGAAGCTAAAAATGACCCTGATGAAGATGGGAGGATGTGTCCATAGGACCAGTAGAGGCTGCACAGAACTGGGCTTCATGGAAGAACATCAGGATGAAAATATGATTAAAGGTAAAAACTGAATTGTTTTTTATTTCCTCACCAAACATGATGAAGATGTTCAGATGAGACCAAACATCCAGGACAACACCATGTCTGAGACCACAGCTTTCCTAGTGCTGAAACCTTCATCCCTACAGTGACACACGGTGGTGGTGGAGTCATGCTCTGGGTGTTGTTCATCAGCTGGGACTGGGAAACTGGTCAGAGTTAAAGGAAAGATGGATGGAACAAAAAGAGAGAAATCCTTGAGAGGAACCAGTTAGAGATTTGAAACTTGGACATCTTCCAGCAGAACAATGTCTGAACACACTGCTGAAACAACACTCCACTGGTTTATGGAGAACCAGTTAAAGGTCCTCGAATGGTCAGGTCAAATCCCAGACCTCAGTCCATCTGAGAACTTCTGGTTTGATTGAACTACTGGACATAAGCAGCACCATGCAGCCTGAAGGAGCTGCAGCAGGTTGTACATGAAGAACAGGAAGAACGTCCAGGTTACATGGACCAGGATCATGGACATGGAGCTGAAGACACCTCATGCTGGAGCTGCTGCAGAAGGTGCAGACACAAAGGTCTCAGTTTTGTGGGAATTCAAGCAACGTTTCTTCACGTTTGTAGTTTTTAGGATTACAGTATTTTAAGGGTTTCTAACTGCATTTATCACTTCTATTAATTTATAATTAAACTTATAATCAGTTTTTATTCCAGATTTTAGGGCAACAAAACCAAGAAACACCAAGTGGTGAGTGAGCAGCACGTTTTATTACTAACCCATGGTTTGTGTGTCCATGCAGCTGATGCTGGAAGTGGAGCTGAGAAAAAAGCCAAAGTGGAGGTGACAGAAGCTGAACTAAGAGCGCACGTGCAGAACGGCACCTTGGGAAAGCTGACGGTGCCCGTGCTGAAGGAGGCCTGTAAGCAGTTTGGGATTCGGACCACCGGAACAAAGAAGCAGGAACTAATTGATGCTGTGACTGAAAAGCTGGGCCCATGAGGATCTGCTGGTCTGTAGAACAAACTGGTGACCAGTTAAATGTTTGCTGAGCTGCGTTTGATTCAGACTGTTCAGTTCACGTTTCAGACATTATGTTGGATGTTGAAAAATGAGTTAAAACATGTCAAAACTGCACAAGATAAAACAGAAGTCGACTTTTTAAAAATACTGTTGGAGACACGTCTGTAAAATTCATGTTGATGCTTTTGAAATAAAACTTTTTTACACTTTGTATCTGAGTTGTCTTTTAAAAGTGCTCTGTAGAACACGAGCAGTGTTTCCAGTTCTGCCTGTAGCTGGAAGAAAGGTGTGTTCATACGAAGAGCTGGGCGTCGCCTGCATACCTTCACCTGTTCACCTGAACAGGAAGACAACGGAGCACGTGGCAGCTGCATCACAGCTGGACAAACTGAAACTGCAGGAAGACACAAACTGCTCAGGTCTAACGTGCACTACGTGTGATTCTGCAGGTTCACATTCTGCTCTTGGACGTGCTGAGATCATTGTGGAAGTTTCCTTCTGCCTCATCTTTTGAATTGAACAAATCAGTGCAGCAGCAGAAGCTCGGAGCAACATGTTGGTTTAGATTATCAGGACGTCATCATTTTTAGTTTGGAGCAGAAGTTTATTATTTAAATGCAGGCTTTGCTCTAAACTGCTGAGAAATGGAGTGTCAGTGTGAAAAGAGCAGCGAGGATGTTGCAGGTGAGAATCTTTTGACAGCATTTGGCTCTGTAGCTTACAATATGCATAGTTTTGTTTCAGCTGCCTTGTAATGCAGTTTATTTAAATATTCACTGTGGCCCACCTCCAAAGGCTGTCATGATGTTTGCCAGTTGTGTTTTCAGCGTTAGCAAAATATGTGGTGAACAATGATGGTTCAGATCAAGCTACTATTTTGACCATTCAGAGAGCTCATTTCCATTTTTGCATGAATAAGATTGAGGGACGGTGATTAAAAAAAAATATAATTAATAACTGGTTTGTCATTAATCAATAATCCTGACTGAAAAATAAAAGCTACTTCTCCAGCTCGGCCGGTTGTTCTAGGAACATTAAAAATTAAATAATGAACAGTAGTGGATTCATTAGTACTAACAAAATCATGCTGTTGCAGCCAGGATTCTGTCAGAATCAATCAATATGATGATCAGTTATCAGTTCATTAACTAACAGGGATTTAGAGGAAAGAGATCTGATGTTCAATAATCCA
>JARVGS010000614.1:4353684-4364946 GCA_031762315.1 Hypsolebias antenori
TCTCCACATCATTGCATTCAGTTTTTATTCACAATTTGTTTAGTGTCCCAACTTTTTTGGAATCCGGTTTGTACTTTTCTAACCCGTCTCAGGAGTGCTGCTGCTGATTTTTGACTCCTCTGGGATAAACACATTGTTTATGTCTCAGTCAATCAGATTTGTTTGTGGGCTCAGATAATGTATGTGCTTGTTTGTCTGACTAACCTTGTGCTTTTGTCTGCACACAGGATCCCCTGGCTCAAAAAGAGGAACATACAGCCAAGGTAGATGTCAGATGAAGCTGTTTTGAATCCTTAAATCTTTTTAAGCAAGGAATGTACAATATATATTTTTGTTTCATTCTGTCACATTCACTATATTTTCCTATCATTTGTGTGCGGACCAATATAATCATACTAACTGAGCATGTTGGACTGTCTGTTACACATCTTATTTACATTTTATTTTCTGTTAGTGCTCTTTGTTTTCAATAAAAATTTTAAAAAATAGATAAATTAAACTGTTGAGTGCCAAGAAGTAATGGTCTCATTTGAATATAGCTTGGAAAGCAATCAGACCAGTGTAAGGTATACAAATGATTCTATGTGCAAGGACCTGGCAAATCTAGTACATCAAGATATGCCATTAGCAAAAACAGGACCAGAAGCCAGAAACTGAGTCCACTATGCGTGTGCACCCCATTCTAGACTGGCTGCATTACAGGTTTTAGGTTCCACTCATACATGTGAACAAATGAAACATTTACCGGACTAAAAAAATAAAATAAAAACTCAGATATCTCGATTTTTTCAGATGATGATTGTGTTTGTTTCTTTAGACCAAATGAGCTACATGACTTTGCCTTCCTGTTCACCCAGTACCTGCAAGAGGGGCCATACTGGTCAGGTGCAGTGTACTATGGGTGGTGGCCAAAGTTCGGGGCCTTGGCACGCTGACCCTGGCTTATTGGAACTGGCTCTTGGGACATGGAATGTCACCTCCCTGGTGGGGAAGGAGCCTGAACTTGTGAGAGAGGTTGAGAGCCACTGACTAAATATAATCTGGCTCACTTCAACGTGCAGTGTGTGTTCTGGGACCAGTCTCCTTGGGGAGGGCTGGACCTTATTATAATTGGAATTGGCCATGATGAGAGGCGCAGGGCAGAAGTGGGATGTCCTGAGTTGGTGCTTGAGTGTTGGAGTTTTCTTGGAGACAAGTTCTAACGGTTGTTTGCGTCAATGCGCCAAATGGCAGTTCAGAGTGTCCAGCCTTCCTGGAGTCTTTAGCAGGGGTGCATGTAGGTGCTCTAGTTGGAGATGCCATCTTTGTTCTGGAGGAACTTAATGCCCACATGGGTTGCAACAGTGTGACCTAAAGGGGCCTGATAGGGAGGAATGGCCTCTTGGATCTCAGTGGTGTTATGTTGTTGACTTCTGTACTAGATATGGTTTGTCCATAGACAAGACAACACTTCTCCCCACATGAACTGATTCCGGCATTTGAGCTTCTCTCATTACTAGTCAGGTCCTTCAAACTTACCCTGATTTAATATGTTTTGGATCAGCTAAATTCTGATTAATCTTGGTGGCCAGTTACAACACCTGTGTCAGACTTTGTACAGGGAAGGATACAACAACTGTATGACTCGGTTTTGACACTAAAGCACATCCATGCCCAAGAGGCGCTTCACCCTACTGACATAGGTCTAGCAGTTATCCCATATAACTCTATTTTCTATTTGATCAGATATTATAATCATGAATAATAGGATAAAAGAAACATTACTGTCTTAAATTATATATGATCTACAGTAACGTATGTTATCCTGCAATTGCCCAACACATCTCTGTTAACTTTTTTCCCCCCACATTATTGTCTGTTTCAGGACAGTCGATCAAAATGTTCATCAGGGGGCGACCCATAACCATGTACATCCCCTCCAACATCCAGAACTACGATGACCTGAAGATGGAGGAGCCCTCAGAGAGACTGAAGCTGGACTGGGTGTATCCTTCCTGACTGCCACAGAAGTGTTCAGCTATGTGTTCATATTTAGGTTATACTATGGAGTTGTTCTATTCAGACTAGGGCTGGGCGATATCTTGATATTTTTAAAATATCGAGATAAAAAAAAAATTTTGGCGATATAAGTTAAGACCATCTCGATATAAATGATATAGTTTATACTTGAAAATCCTGCCGTCTCTTTCTCCCAGGCGCCCCCCCACCAGTGTGGGCGGGCACTAGAGGAGACGTTTAGTAAACACAGCAGCTAGCGTGTGTGAAGCTACAGCTAGACAACAGACAAGTCTTCTCATTTGAAATGGTTCAGAGTTTATTTAGCCGTGCTGTGTGTCTTTTAGAGGAACAGAGAGAGGAAGCGTGACATTAATAAAGCAGCAGTTTATCATATCGCTAAAGATACGGTCCTTAGCGGATAACAACACAGCTACTAAAGCTTTAGCCGTGTTGTTAGCCGCTCAGGACAGGGCGTGTCTTCAATATGATAAACTGCTACTTTATTAATGCTGCGCTTCCTCTCTCTGTTCCCAGCACGGCTAAATGAACTCTGAACCATTTCAAATAAGAAGGCGGGTCTGTCGTCTAGCTGTAGCTTCAAAGTTCAAAGTGGAGTCTAACTTTACAGCAGCTTCACACAGGCTGACTAACTTGAAGGAGGTGCAGCTGAATGGACTGTACTCATAAAGCACCTTTCTATCTTATCAAGACACTCAAAGGTCTTTACAACACAATCTGTGCCCTCATTTACCCATTCATACAACACTCTACTAGATCTATACAAAGAATAATCAGAGCTTTATCACATTCATACACTGATGGGACACACATCGATCGGAGGCAATGAGGGGTTCAGTGTCTTGCCCAGGGACACTATGGCATGTAAGTGCTGGTGGAATTGAACCTTCCACTGGAGGACAACTGCTCCAACCACTCAGCCACCCCTGATATGTATGAATGTTTTTGTTCAGTGCTCTGAAATGACTTCTGTTGTGACTTGGCGCTATAGAAATAAAATGAACTGAATGGTTTGTCTCGTGTGATGGACTTGTGACCTGTGTCCCCCGACTCTCGCACAGTGATGGCTATGTATGGGCTGCAGTGACCCAGAATGGAAGAAGTGGGTAAAGATGAATGGATGGATGTTTGACATTTTCATATAACTGATAACAGATAGAACTGTACTCTACAGTAGGTATACTACAGATTTTGACATTTTGTGGAAAACCTGTTCTGATGCAGATCCATTGCACTTTGGACGGAGCTGCTCTTCTTTCAAGAAATATGGTTGATTTTGTTTGTCCTCCAGGGTCCAGTCCAGGAAGCAGAGTTGTAGTCCTCCACACCTCTCTGCTGCTTCTCCTCTGTTACCCATCCAAACACCCAAGTTGCATTTGGGCCTAAAAACATCCGACCTGGCCCGAGCCGAACCCGTCTCATTTTCTTTGAGCCCGACCTGCAACCGACCTAATTAACTGTGATTACAGACTTGAACCTGAAAAAAAAAAAAACTGTTTTTTAAAAGGTTTTACTGCTTTTGTAAGCAAATCAGTTTGACCTGATTTAAAAACATATTTCAAAGAAGGGAAGATATAAGATTTCTTGTTTATTAACAAGAGTCAGCGGATTATTATTATAATAGTTATTAATGGTCGTTGGCCGCGTGCATCTGCTGACACAGCAGCAGGTAAGTTTCAGGTGAGTCACAGGCAGTCATCCACCTGGACTTTTTTTTTTTAACCTCTTTCAAACGGCCGCAGCAGCTGGTGGTGATCCAGATTGGACTTTCAGCCACGCACATCCAGACGCAATCAAAAGCCCAACACTGACCCGACCTGCACATCCAGCACATTATTTTTGGCTCGGTCCAGGCCAGAGTTAGAAATGACAGCATTGAAACAGTGCCAGCTCCCCCATAGCTTAAATTAAACAAACCAAAAAAATATAAATCATGAAAATCATTAAAATAAACACACTATCAGAACAATAAAATCATTAAATGTGGATTATTGAACATCAGATGTCTTTCCTCTAAATCCCTGTTAGTTATACGAACTGATAACTGATCATCATATTCATCTACTCTGAAGAAACCTGGCTACAACAGGAGGATTTTGTTAGTATTAATGAAACCACTCCTGTTAATTATTTAAACTGTCATATTTCTAGAACAACCGGCCAAGGTGGAGTAGCTTCTATTTTTCCATCAGGATTGTTCATTAATGCTAAACTCAATTAGTAGTTATACTTTTGAGTCGCTGTTACAGCCACTTCAAGACTCATAAACATCAACATCAGTCAGTGTGAGAGAGACCTTCAGTTGTTAGAAGTTACCCTGGTCCTCTGACCTCGCAGACCGTTTCACACCTTGGAGTGATCTTTGTTGGTCCATCACTCCTGGGGAGGAGAACAATGGTCTTGAACTTCCTCCATTTGTCCACAATCTGTCTGATGTGGATTGGTGGAGTCCAAACTCTTTACAGATGTTTTGTAACTTTTCCAGCCTGATGAGCATCAACAACTGTTTTTCTGAGCTCCTCAGAAATCTCCTTTGTTCCTCCATGATCCACTTCCTCAAACATGATGTGAAGCTCAGACTTTGATAGATCCTGTTCTTTAGATCAAACAGGGTGTCCACTCACACCTGATCATCATCCGCTGATTGAAAACACCTGACTCTAACTTCACCTTCACATTAACTGATAATCTGAAAGGTTCACATACTTTTACCACAAATTATTATTTAATACTGGATCATTTTCCTCAATAAATAAATGACCAAGTTTAATATTTAGTCTCATTTGTTTAACTGGATTCTCTTGATCTACTTTTAGGACTTGTGTGAACATCTGATGATGTTTTAGTTCAGACTGATGTAGAAATATAAAACATTATAAATAGTTCACAAACTTTCAAGCCCCACAGTGGAACTCGTTTTTTCCTCCGTGTGTTTTTGCCCCCTCAACACCAGCGAGTGTTCCTACATACCCCAAAGCGTTCCCAGCCTTGGATCTCTTGGTAGAGAGCGTCTCCGGGACAGGCCGTGTTCACCACCTGCCTGTGACCCTGCACGGTGAAGGAGGACACCAGTCGCCCGCCCCTTACAGCGCAGGACGCCAGCTGCTCTCTCACCAGCTCCATGGAGTGCTGCGATGGCCGCCGGGCCGAGTAGTCTCCAATGAAGGAAACTCCGTAACCTTTGGAGTTGTGCCCCAAAGTGTGGGCTCCTTGCCAGTGCCACCCTCGACCCTCATAGATGAACCCGTCGGAGCCGGCGACAAAGCTGCAGGAGCACAGACGTTGAGGATTATTTCACGTGCGCACTCGAGGCACGCAGAAGTCAGCTCCTGTTAGTTTCACCTGTATCCAATGTCATCCCAGCCTCGGTCTTGTTGGTGGAAGCGCTGCATGGAGCGCATGTCGGCAGAGCACTGCTCAAAGGTCAGGCAGGGCTGGCTCGGGGTGTGGGTGTGATGGATGTACATGAAGGACAGAGGCAGGGTCAGGTTGGTGGGCGTCCCTCTGTACGGCTCTGCCCCCCACATGCAGCGAGGAACGAAGGGCGGACAATCTGGAACACGTTCAGAACGTGAGCGTCACACAGCGCGTCGATGACGACCTCTCAGCTCCTGTTTTTTTTTTTTAAATTTGATCTCATGCTCACCCATGAACACGTGGACAAACTCTTTCATCGCCTTCTTCACCACAGCCGTCAGCTGCTTCTTCTTTGCTGCCATCTTTGCGTGTCCTTCCAGTGTCTGCTGCAGGTTCACTGACTTCACCACATGTCTGGCCAACAGCAAGGGGTTGACAGCGGTTCTAAAGTTCTCCCTGCGACGGCGGCTGATGAGACGCGGCGCTCCGTCCATTCCCTTGCTGCCTAGCTGCTGGTGGTAGTACCCCATCAGGAGGCTGCTGAGCTTGAGAGGACCTCTGGAATTGGTAGACACCTCCCTCCCCAGTACCACGCCATCCATGCCGCCGTTGACCTGAGCTGTGGTTAGTAGGGACGGTGTGTCTGAGAGGGTGAAGACTTGAGGAAAGGTTAGGTTGTCCCAGCACCCGTCTGGTCCGAAACGGTGTGTTTCAGGAGAGCCGTGTCTGAGAGCAAGGCCCAGATCTTTGGCCAGAGTCAGCTGGTAGAGGCCTGCAGCACGAGTCTTGGAGAAGCCGGCCTCGAGACCCAGGAGGAGCGGTCCAAGGGCAACAGTGGTCCCATCGAGAGTCAGAACCACTCCTTCTTCTCTGGAGTCCTCCAGCACCCTGTGGTGAACAACTCTGCGAATGTAAATTGAGAGGTCACGGTCCAGTCCGGAGCCGCCGACGTCAGCGCTTCCGAGGTAGTTCTGAACGAATGCATCGTTAAGACCAGCCGCCATGCGCAGCTTCTTCAACACCGCCACCGGCTCACAGCCAGGGTCCCAGTCTTCCACCTGCTTCACGGCCTCGATGAAGTCCTTCATGTGGCAGGAGAAGGACGCTGCAGAAAAACACAACGGTGTTTGTAAAATGATGGCTCGAAAGATTAACTTTTTGTTCGTTCAACCTTCATTTATACAGGTCACGATGGATGGAGAGAAGAGCTACAGTCATTTTGTTACGCTACTGTTTGGAGACTAACTCATTTAAAAACATTTCCCAAATGTTTTATGAAAGAATTCAAATGAATTTTATTTTGAAGTCTCACTGAACTGTAAGTCATTGAGAACCATGAAACCATCTTATCAGCAGCAAACGGGTTGGTCCACTAAAGGAGAGTACTGCTTGGTGGGGGAAACAACTGACTCCTCAGACTGATGAAGTCCTCCAGATAGAGGGCCAAACATCTTTCCATTAAAAAAAAAGAAACTGTCCACATGACCTGACTGACCATTACTGGACTTTGTACCTGGATGATTGAGCATGAACTTTGATAATCAAGCGCAGTTACATGTTAATCCTTCTCAGAGTAAAACAGGTTTTATCTCGTCCTTAGAGCAAAATGAAACCTGAAAAGTCCACGATGATGATAATGGTCTTAATAGTAATAGCACTCGCTTAATGAAATTCATTGCGTAAATAAAAAAAACTGGTCATAAAATAAAAGTTACCATGTCATAAACACGGTGAGTCATACAGAAGTAAAGATAATGAGGACCTTTTACCACTGTCATCAGCAGCATGTATAGTTCCTCAATTTAAAATAATGTTATTGTCAGAACAGAAATAACACGTATAACCCTATTATATAAAATTTCAGTAAAAGACTGAAAAAGCTCTGTACGTAAGGGAAAAGGTACTGGGCTAAACCAAAAGCTGAATCTGTAATGGAAATCATTGGAAAAATCATTGCAGAGGTTAAAAACAACACACACACAGACACACACAAGCGTGTTAACAAGAAATAGAATTAGTTCTTTAAAATTAAATATTTGTAGATAATCACAAATGTATTCTTCAGGTTTATTTGCTCACAGTAATAAAGTTGTGTTGTAAAGCTGGTGTCCGTTGTATCTGATCACAGTTCACTGCTTGGTTAAAAACTACCACTAACTTCACGCTGTGTGCAGGTTGAGGAGCTGCTGGTGTCACATCACTTCTTTTCTGATTGTTGTGATTTCAAAAAGATGATGCCAGACCACATTATGTGCACGTTACGACAGCGTCGTCAAAGAATTTCTGTCTTCTACACACGATCCACGCCTTCCATCAACCCACAAAACAAGAAGAAAACACAACAAATGACAGAAGATCATTTCACTGAGTTAGCATTCAATGGTTTTCCCCAAAAACTACCTCACTTTTTAACATGTGCTAATTTAATTTGTGTGATTTTAAACGTTACCTTCAGCGTTTGTGCTGATCAGCAGCACCAGAACAACCAGGGTCGGTTCCCAGCAGCCTTTATTCATCCTGACTTGTGGACACCTTCAGCTCCAGCCCTACAAGTGTGTTGTTGTGTGGTGCTCATTTATAGAAGTTCATATGCAGAGTATGTGGGTGGTTATGAAGCTGTTTGTACACTTACAGATAAGCTAGGCTCAATCAGGCGGGTGTACCCGCATGAGAAATGTAGGAAACCTGCACCTGTTGTACAAGCAGTATCTTGTTCCTGCCAGTTGAGGCCCCCATGTGTGATGGACATTTTTGGAAAATTTGTGAGTTCTGTAATAAATTCCAGACATCACATTTGTGTCATTAATGTAGCTGCCACTTGTAAAACACACTGCAAAGTGTTCAGCACTGAACAAACCAGTGGCACTCCTCTCTGAGGCAATGCGAATGCTCTTGGTGGAAAATGCAAAGACAGGCTGAAGACGTGAGGAAGTCCCAAAACCATAGATCACGTGAGTTCTGGTAGCAGAGACACAAATATCAACACACACATGCATCTAGGCTGATAATGCACCATTAATGACATCAAATCTGCTGTTACAGTTTCATGTGCACGACGATAAAAAAAGTCCCAGACTGGTTTGTGTGGCACAAAAAAAGAACAGGAAGCAGATGTGGTCTGGGTGATCTGGAAAATCCGTTTGAAGAGGGTCTGAGCTGCAGAAAACAAAGGTCACTACACGTACGTTAATCTGTAACGAGGACATTTTAGGGAGGAAAAAGAAAGATAAATGTATGTTTATGACACAACCACAGAAGATAAGTTTCACGCTTTCCAAGCCATGCTGCTCAAATGTTTACTGTTTATTGGTATTGTATTAAAAAAAGGACAATGAACATTAATGATCACAGGTATGTCCTGTAAATGAGCCAGGTTTAGCCATGAAGGCTAATTTCCTACCACAGTCCTGGGTAAATTGGTAAAAGGCTTAAGAAAAAACTAAAACTACCGATAAATAAAACAACACAAACACAGACAAAAACTGACACACATGAGCTAAGAAACCAAAAAAAAAGTAACATAAAATTAAAAATATAATAAACAAACATGAAATTTGAAAATTGTTACAACAGTCTGTGTGATACAAATGGTAAAAATCATTTTATTTTACAAATCATTCTGGAAGTGTCAGAAAGTGTTCTTGTTTATTTTAAGCCATGGGACATTTTAATGTGTTTATTAGTCCAGTGTGGTTTCGAAATACTAATTTAATTTACAAAATCAAGCTTCTTCTCTTTTACAAAAACATTAGGATGCTGTATAACTTCATAATGTTTTGTGTTATAGGAATTAATTATAATTATTTATTAATATTCTGAACATGGACAGTCTTGCAGTCAACATGCCAACTGCACACGCCTTCAAAACTTGCAACATTGTGCTGTGAGAGAAAACTGCACGTTTTAGAGTGGCCTTTTATTGTGGTCAGCCTAAGGAGCACCTGTGCAATAATTCTGTTGCCTAATCAACATCTTGATATGCCACACCTGCAAGGTAGATGGATTATCTCGGCAAAGTAGAAGTGCTCACTAACAACAGATTTAAACAAATTTGTTAACAATATTTGAGAGGAAAAGGCCTTTTGTATACATAGAAAATATTTTAAATCTTTGAGTTCAGCTTATGAAAAATTAGAGCAAAAACAAAAATGGGAGATAAACAAAAACGTTGCATTTATATTTTTGTTCATTATATATATATATTGAAATTTATATCAATCATAAATCCAAATGGTAAACAGAGCTGCACTAAGAATGGAGCCCTGTGGGACTCCTACACATCATCCAATCAACAACTGCATTTTCTATTCAATTCAGTTCAGTTTATTTATACAGTATAGTGCCAAGTCACAACATACATCTTGTGTAAAAATAAGTTAACAGAAACATTCGTATTTAAAAATAATAATTTAAGACTTTATCTGAGGAGAAGACTGCTTTGAATTAAACTTATTTTATTTTATTCTTTTTTTAATGTTCTAAATCTTAAAATACTTCTTCTACACAATTATTATTATCAAATGAATGTCTGCTGAGAAGATTTATATTAATAATTAAGTTGTATTCTAAATGAAAAATTACAGTACAGTAGCAGGCTGTCAAATAAAAGTTTCATACACAAGCCTACGGTACACCAGGTGGCGGAATCTGTCAGATCTGTCTTTGCAAAACAGACGAAGAAGAAAACACGGAAACAACACCGTAGCTGTTATCTCGAAAAGGTGCGTTTATTTTAATGAACCCTTTTTAGTGTAAAGTTGTATTTGGATTTAACTTGTGTTTGAAAAGGTGTGTGTTGATACCTCAGGGAAGCTCACGTACCTTTATTTTTGTCGGAATATCCGGGCTAGCTTTGTAGCTAGTCGGCTAACAGCTAGTTAATCAGCTGGAATAAGACTTGATTAAAAAACAGAAATAAACCTCAGCTTATATTTAGCTCATGTTCAGTGTACCTTCTGTTAGTTTAGCTGCTCACTTGTTTGCGCATGCAGCTCTATAAAGGCAACCCTTGAAAATAAATGAAAATACAGTATGTCAAATTTGATAAACATTAGCTAGGCCAACAGTTTTCTAATGAGAGCCATGGTGTATTGAACAGTGCTGAAGTTATCTGTGTCTTGATAATAAACAGGAGATCTCCGTTAATTTTTATTTTTATTTTGTGCTCAACAACTACCTTAGTTTATCGCTTGAGAAAACATGAGCCAGAGTATTTAAGTTGCTGTAAAATGTACAGTATATGGAAGGGCATCAGGACATTTTCTTCTCCATGTTTCCATCCATCGATCTCCTGCTTTCTCTGTCAGTGTCAGTGAATTGAGGAATGGGATATTTGGAGGGTTTTTTTTTTCTTTTTTTCACCTTTATTTGACCAGGCATAAACACTTAATTAAATTCTTATTTACAGTGCTGGTCTGTCAGCACCAACATGCACTTGTATGGTCAAAGGAAGAGAAACAATACAGTTATGCTAAACAATAAAATACAGTAGTCATTAACAAACAAGGACATCACAAATTACATTAACAACATTTCATTGTTAAAGTCAAAATACATTATTGCTAAGCATGAAAAAATTTGCAAGTATCTTTTAGCATGGCTTTTAAACAGTTTCTAAAAGTACTGTAGAGACTGAGACAAGTGAGGTCAGACCCAAAGTATTTTGAAGCAGATTCCAGTGGGATGAAGCAGCAGAGGTAAAGGCCACAGAGCCAGAGCAAGACTTTGTCTTTAGAGCAGTCGTCCCCGACCTTTTGTGCACCACGGACCGGTTTATTGTCAGACTAGAATTTTGGATAAAATAGATGCCATGTCCTGCATTCTGGTGTATTTTACAAAGGTTTATTACAGTAGATTAACATGAAACAAAAGATGTAAACTCATTATTGA
>JARVGS010000614.1:4471218-4483121 GCA_031762315.1 Hypsolebias antenori
TGATCTTTAAGGCCAGAGTGTCGAGAACACCAGGATCCAGAAAATCCTTTAAAGACGTGTCTCTCCCATTCACATAATAACTAGGAGACAGAATAGAGCAATAAGGAAGGAATAAATAAGTTATTTCAGTGATAAAGTAATAAAAATGAGTTGTTTCCTCTTCACCCCAGAGCAAACCTGACTCTCTTCCACCTGCTCATACTCTCACTACAGATCACATAGTCGTCAGCAAACAGCAGAATCCATAAGGACTGTCGTCTGAACGTATGTGCCAACATCATCCGCTATCTGAGCTAACAAATCTGTTTTAATCTCATCTGGTGATTTTGAGAGGTTGCCTGAAGTTTATTTTAAACTTTTTTGGGGGGGAAGGTTTGTTTTTGAGTTTTGAGTTCTTGTTTTTACAGTTTTCTCACTTTCCAGAACGGTCAAATTGCTTTATTTGTTTAACAATGAAAAGCAGGAATCACCTTAACTGCTAGTCTTAATTCAGTTCAATTCAATTCAATAATACTTTATTAATTCCAAAGGGAAATTAAATGCTGTAACTCATTATCCTCGTTTCATTAAGAGATGTTATAGATACTGATGCCTTTAGACAGGAAGGACCTCTTGTAAAGGTCTGTTCCACAGTGGATCTGAAGAAACTGGCTGCAGATACTGTCCGATCCATCCAACTAGACACAGTTGGGTTCTTGGTTCCCCGGGCTGCAGGACCACCCGAATGCCAGGCTGAACTCCTCCCAGAGCGATGGCCACTCCTTCCAACAGCCTACCGAGCTGCTCGTTGCCGTGGACAACCGACTACAGGTGCCGGGGATGATCCCGGTCCATCTGCTGTCACAAGCCACATTTCTTGCCAGTTTCAGGATCTCCTTAAGAGATCTTAGGATCTCAGTGGTCAGGCACTCGAGCACAGCCGGCAGGTAAACGGGAATGCATCCACGGAGCCTCCTTTTCAACTCATTTGAGATTTGGGGCTGTAGCTGAAACATTACTTGAGCTTTCGAGGTGCTGATCAGCAGCTCCCAGTTGTATAAAAAAATAAATTAATAAAAACGCCTTGTTGTCATAATAACAAATGTCCAAAAGTAAAAATGTTTCAGTAAAAATCCTTCCATTTGCACAGCATCTAATACCAGAGGAAGTAATAGTCTGAAAAAAAGTGATTTACATCCAGAAAAACAGGAATTAAAGTTTCCAAAAGCAAAATCTCAGAATGACTGTAGCAGCTACTCCAACATGCAGCCACCCCGAGCGGCGCAGTTC
Organism: Hypsolebias antenori; assembly: GCA_031762315.1. NCBI lineage: Eukaryota > Metazoa > Chordata > Actinopteri > Cyprinodontiformes > Rivulidae > Hypsolebias > Hypsolebias antenori. The sequence continues at coordinate 4,472,488 of JARVGS010000614.1, forward strand.
TAGAACATAGTGATTGTAACATAACCAATAGGAAGTGTCTCACTAAACTAATCTGAGCTACGTGTCTCAGGAAGTGTTGGCATTGCACATGCATTAGTTAGGTCATCATTGTAACATAACCAATGCTGACTGGAGATTTGCTCTGTTGCATGGTGTGTCGTGATGTTGGGATTTTGTTAGTATGGTTAGGTGCTTTCTTGTTAAATGTGTTTATTTATTTATTTATTTTCTGTTAGTTGTGTTTAAGTTAATTGGTTTTGCTTTTTGTGTTACTGACGCTTTTGGATTTTTCTGCTGCTTCCCACCAATCTAATTAACTCATCGGTCCCTTGGTACAGTAATCACCCCTCCCCATTATAGAATCACTTGGTTTCTAAGTTCACTTGTAGAACCTTATTATTTATTCTTTTTGTCATATTCTTGGTTAATATGGCCAAATAAGCATGCAATATTGTAAAGAACTGGAGTCACAGTGTGCTGAAGGTGAGCTTACTGGTGCCAGGTGCAGGCATCAACAGCCTCAGCTCCGCTCTGCAGGAAGCTGCAAAAAAATAAATAAATAAATAAATAAAATTAAATTAAATTAAAAAAACACATGTAGGGTAACTAATAAGAGAGATCAGTTACAAGAGAAACAGCTCAGTCTTCATTCATCTGTGTGACTCAGTGTTCAGCTGCCTGATTGCTCAGTGCAGCAGATTTACTGTCAGCTATTATAGAAGCTGACAGTACAGGAAGTAAAAGATTTACAGAGATACACGGGAAAAGTCATTCCTCCTCACACACTCTGAAAATAGTTCACAAGTCAAGCCAGCATGATACAAAACCTTAGCAGAATCACAACAGTTAATGTAAATTTGGATTTTGTTGTTTGGAAATGTAATATCTTCCAAAACAGCTGCACCAGATTCAGCTGGACAAAAACAAAATATCCATTAAAAAGTTGGGTGATTATTAAATAACTGGATCAGGTTCTGGGTGGAGTTTGCATGTTCTCTCCGTGCATGCGTGGGTTTTCTCCGGGTACTCCGGTTTCCTCCCACAGGCCAAAAACATGCATGTTAGGCTGATTGGTAACTCTGGATAGTCCCTAGGTGTGAATGAGAGAGTGAATGGTTGTTTGTCTCGTTTGTCTCTGTCTCTGCGATGGACTGGAGACATGTCCAGGGTGTACCCCACCCCTCACACAGTGATTGCTGGACATGGGCACCCGCGACCCCCATGACTCAAAATGGAAGAAGTGGGTAAAGATAATGGATGGAGCAGCATCAGCAGCTGTTCAAACATACAAGTCTTATTAAATTATTGCTAAAGTCTTCCTGTGCGCACTCATGCGGCCGCCATTTGGCAGCCAATCGATTTTTGGCACAAAACTAGCTCACGTTTCCGGGGGTCAGCGATGACGCACAATAAATGTGACGCGTCATTGTTGACGCATAATAAATGCACTTATACAGCAAAGTGACTTATTTATGTTTATTCCACTTTATTAAATATTTTTTGGACTGATGCAACTTATACGCTTGAGCGACTTGCACGGTGGAAAATATGGTATATACGCATCAGGGCTGCACAGTATTAGTTAGCTATGGTAGTTCAGTGGTCAGTGCCACAGCCTCATAATTCTGTGGATGTGGGTTTGAACCCAGGTTGTATCAGGTAGGGCATCTGGTGTCAAACAATTGCCAACGTTTTGCTGTGGCGACTGCAAAATGGAGCAGCCAAAATAAAAATCAACTCAACAAACAACAATATTCAGCTGCAGTATCATTATGGTGGTGATACTAGCTGCAATAAACCCATATATTACAACACACTGTAGGCATTTAGTGAGTGGAGGTCTATCGGATCACAAAATATGTATTTCTATACTGAAACTGATATGTTCATTTTATTTATTTGTTGTGTTTATTCATTTAAAAATGAATTTTATATACAATAATCCAGAACACAAAATGCATCAAAGCATGAATGAAAGGGAGCAGCGAGAATATTTTTTTTAATCACATCTGCCCCTTATGTGGATGTATTGTGTTGTCCTAAAATGCACATATTTGAATTTCATTTGTTCTTGAAGTGCTGTGCAGTGCAGCAGCAGCTGGTACTGTCACCTCACAGCAAAAGGTTACTGGTCAAGTCTCACTTGGTGACATTCTTGTGTGTCGTCTTTAAGTTGTCCTCGTGCATGTGTGGGTTTCCTCCAGATACTACAGTTTCCTCCCATAGAATACAAGCATGTTAAGAGTAATAGGCCAATCCATGTTGATCTCGGTGTGTGTTTCTATGTTGGAGAGTGGACCTAGTCTCTAACTCATTGACTGCTGACAGAATTAAAAACAAACAATTTATCTTGAATTTGTTAATTTAATAATCTGAGTATTTAAAAAGCATGCTCAGCTAAATATGCGTGGCATAAACATTTTCATGCCACATCTGGATCTCACCTCTTCAGTAAGTCCACCCTGTGGTCCCTTGGCTGGCCCACATCCGGCCCATACAGCCCTGCGTTCTGGTAGAGTTTGGACTTCAACATCATCTGTTTGAGATGATCAAAATCCAGTCCGAGCTGATATCCATCCACCCGAATCCCTGCTTTCTTCTCGTAGCTGTTTGGCTCTGAAAACAGGCAGACACCTTCAGCAGACGTTCTTCTGATGCTGTGCAGATACCATTTCCTGCATGCTCCACGACAGGAAGTCATACTCAAGACCTCAGATATGAAACCTTAGAAGTTCAGTATTACGTTGACTTCACAGCAATATTTAACAAAGGAAGAAAAAAAGGAGGATGTTTGTCTGGTCAAAATTTCAGACTGCTTTTTGAATAAGACAACAGTTCCTGATCACTTCCCTTCACTTCAGCCTGTTTGGCAAAGTTGGTCAAGTTGTTTTGTACCCTTAGCAATAATAATAATAACAATAATAAGCAACAAAGCATAATATTTCCTAATTTTTAGGTCATATTTGGCATTTGTCTTGCTCCATACATGGCAGGTCAAGTTGATGCCACGGGGCTCTGTTTTTAATATTTTGTGTGATTCCTTGTGTGTGTTCCTTTGTACTGAAACTCTGGCACAACAAATTCCTGCGAGAGCAATAAAGTTCTATCATCTTCTCTTTTGTCTCATATCAACGCAGCACTTTATCCCCAGCCTTCTCTGAATCTTTGAGATGTTCACTGGCAAACATAAGTTTGTCCAGCAGCGGACCCATTCAGTACAAAGTATCAACCTACTACAGCAGGGTGCATGTGTTACCAACGGTGTCTTGATGACCATGAACCCAAATGCCTTTGGCTCGATAAGAAACTCCTCTTGTGTAGTGAGCTGTCTCTCATCATCCTTGCAAGATCTTGCATGGTGCTCCAGATCAGGAAGGGCTGCTTTTTTATTCACTGCCTAGCACCTTGATTTAAGTAAATAGGCAAGAGCCTCCCATTGGATAATTACTGTATAGTTAATTATGTTTCAGCTAAGTTATTCAAACTTAAATGAAGCATTGAGTAGCTTCTCATTTAAGCAACCATGTGGACAGACGCCCTGTGGAAAATATTCTCTGTTTCAGGAGGGTCAAACTACTGGTACGCATCAAGCAGAAAAAACATCTAAGATTACTGGAACTACTAAAATCAGGTTAAAAACTCTCCAACAAATTATTAAAAAACTGAAAGGACAGTGGGGAGTGAGCATCAGGGTTAGACGATGAGGTTGAAGTGATGCACCCACTATGCCTAGAGTCTGCCGTACAAGCCTGTGGGGGCAGTCAGTTGATTACCTGAATATATTGAAGGACCACATTATTCCTTGAATTAACCCCATTGAGAATCTTTGGGATGTGCTGGAGAAGACTTTGTGCGGTGGTCTGAATCTCCGGTCATTAATATAAAAGCTTTCCAAAACATTTATGCAACTCTGGACAGAAACAGATGTGACTTTGTAGAAGCTTGTGGAAACAATGCCACAGTGCCGTAATCAAAGCTAAATGCGGTCCAACATAATATTAGTGACTCTTTTTTTTTTGGTAGGCAGTGTATTTTTTCCATTTCTGAATAACCACACTAATGGGTCTTGTGGCCCATCATAGCCTTGTTCTAATCTCCTCTCCCTGGCATCCTTTGACAACCTTTTGGTCTTGACTGTGATGGTGGACAAGTTGGAATGGAAGAAACAGATGCTGTAGCCAGGTAAAAGATGTTTAAGCTCAGACAGCTGATATGTACCGTTTCCAAGCTCCCACGACATGTTGTATTGCTTGGACTCGCAGTACTGCAGCAGAGAGAGAGCGTTGCTGCTGTTCCAGCTGTTGTCGGCCGTCCTGAGCAGAGCATTGAGGCCGAAGATCAGCTCCAAGCCAGAGCATCTGGTGAAGGAGTGCAGCATGTCCACGGTGAGCTCTGAGACACAGGAGGACAATCAGATGCCACGTTGAGCATCTGGGTGGACACAAAGTTGGAGCATCAGAACCCACCAGTGAAGTGGACTCTCCGGTACTTCCTCTGCTGCTGCTCTTTGATGAGGATCTGCTGCTGTAGAGTCCAGTCCTCCTTCAGCCTGCTCTCCAGCCACCAGGGCAGCCGCACGTCGCTGCAGGACTCATCTGATGGCACAAGAACACGTCATCACCTCCAAAGAGCCAAGACTCAAGCATTGCCAAGGTCTGTCTGTAGTTCAGGAATATAACAATGTGCAGTGAGACCTGCATCCAGCTGTCTGCTCCTCTGAGGGTTGAACACCATGAAGTCCTGACTCGTCCCCCCAAACCTTAAAAATGCTGGACTCAGAGCTTTGGCCAGAGTTCTGATTTTCTGAGATCTGCAGGAGTGAGACAAATCAGTTTCAGTGATGATGAGTGTCATCAGTCAGACTTTGAATGTTTTAAAGACTTTGTACCCTGGCTTTTAATGGGTACAAAAAGACGGCACCTGACATTGGTCTCTTTGTACCCAGCTTGTGGCCATCTGTGAGTGTGAGCTGCTTTAATTTTACAATAGTGTTATTTTTGCCCATGCGTTTAAGAGGTTGATACAGACGGACAAATTTTGTGACACTTGTGATTTTGTTTACCAAAACCAGATGAAAAACTATTTTTAGAATGTGCAATATTAAGTACAGTACAAGTTATTTATCTTTAACAAGCCATACTTCAGACTCAGAGTCGGAGAGATTTATTTGTTTTTCGCATCACATGTGGTACATGTGGTGGAGCGGTATTATGTACACAGGGTCCCAGTTACATTTGATTTGATAATTTTTTTTTTATTTCAGACAGACATTTCACCAACAAAACATAATAAAGACTTTCATATTTCTAAATGTAGATACAGTATCTTCCTATCAAATATGCATGCCCAATTTTTATATGCTAAGATACATTTATTTATTTTTTTCTTTTTCATATCCCCTTTTGGTGACTGTAAGTCTGAAAAGGAGTATGATGAAGTTGAACTTATATTATCGTACCCTTTTTTCCATTCTTTAATTCATAGCATAAATAGCCTTCCTGTTACCAGTATCATAAAAATACCTACGCATCTACCTGCATAAATACATAGATAACATATACCTGTTTACACACCCACATATATTTACACACACATACACAAACCTGCAGCCAACTGCCCAATTCATCCTCAGTTTTATCATTACCATCCAATTTCTCACCCTGTTCATCCTTATACTTTTGGATAATAACCATTTTGAGTCTTTTCTTAAAATACCTCATTATTGGACTTTGCTTCAACTCTTTGGTAAGTTTATTCCAAATTTTCACACCAATAACCAAAACGCACATTCTTTTCGTTGTTGTTCTCACATTCAAAGTTCTGAAATTCAGGTTTTCTCTATAGTCATATCTCTCGACTCTATCAGTAAATAGCTTTTGAATGTTTTCTGGTAATAATTTATTTCTAACTTTTTACATAAATTGTGCAGTTTGAAACTCTATCAAATCTTGGAATTTCATAAAATTTGAATCTGTAAATAAATTGTTAGTATGACAATAAAAATCCACCTTGTGAACTATTCGAATGGCTCTTTTCTGTAATGTGCATAATGGTTGAAGTGAGGTTTTGTAAGTGTTGTCCCAAACTTCCACACAGTAACTTAGATATGGCAAAATAAGTGAACAGTAAATAATATGAAGGGCAGAAGAATTTTAAAAATTTCTAGTGTTAGAGAGAACTGCTACACTTCTAGCTATTTTAGATTGAACATATCATCATAAAGTAAAAGTATTTTTGATGGATATGTGTTTTTTCATGTAATTATGATTACATCAAACAATAATTGATCAACTTTTTGTTTATTCAAACTGAACGCTGCTCAGCTTTGCTGGAGTACGGCACAGGATACTTGTAAAACATGACTGGCTACAATGTGGAAATTATTTTTTCAAAAAAAAAAATAAATAAATAAAATAAAATAAAAAAAACTAAACTTCTTATGACAAAACAGTTTTGAAGTAAATGTGATATGTTTCAGACACACAGACACATGAAGTGCACAGAAAAGAGCTGAGTGCTCAAATAAAAACAAACAAAAAAAAGTTTATTAGACCTTTATTGATTACTTTCTATTAAAGTGACAACATTCAGATTTTTCTGTTATTTAAAGATATGATAGAATATACAGTATTTAGCATTAACAGTGTGTGTTAGTTAAAGTGTGTATAAAACTGATTCAGTCTGAATCTGCCTCACCAGCCATGAGCTCCACCGCATGTCACTGGCATGTGGGAAAGAGAGCAGCAGAAATGATGTTTGATTTCACAACGTGTTTACTCTGCAGAGGAAGTGGATCTGAGACAGGGTGTCACGCTCTTTCTGCAAATTAAACTGTATCACGAGTGTTTGTCATATGAACCCTGCACTTCTGAAAATCACTCAAAGGCAGGATGTTACTGCAGGTCACTGTGAGTCCTATACTGTACATTAATTCCACGATGTAGTAATGCATGAGACACTGAATTCTACAGTTCAGATCTTTTTGTACAAAGTATAAAAGTTAAAAACAATTATTAGTTTACCTTTCATTGACTGCTTTTTAAATTAGCTCAGTTTGGATAATTAGTTCTAATCTGATTGGCAAGCTAACAGTTCGGGCGGGGTCCAGATCAAAGTGAATTGCTGCTGTCCTTAAACTGCAATCACAGAATTTCATAGTGATTGATGCAATTTTTTTTTTTTTAACGAGCCTTTAGATTGTGGTAAGTTTTGTAGTAAATGGTTATTGCCACCTGTCACAAAGTAAAGAGGAGCAATTGGAAATACTCTCCATCCGTCTGTGCACGTTGTGAACACAATGATTTTAATAATAAGAGAAAAAGCCTACCGATTTCAGTTATAGTGTGTGACTACATACAGGCATAAGAAATGTTTCGAAAAATGCAACATGGTCCAAGATGGTCGCTGCCATAAATGGTAAATGACTGTACTTATACCTGTATAGCTCCCTTCTATCTTATCAAGATTCTCAAAGATCTTTACAACACAATCTGTGTCCTCATTTACCCATTCATACAACACTCTACTTGATCTATACAAAGATTAATCAGTGCTTTAGATCACATTCATACATTGATGGGACACACATCGGAGGAAATGAGGGGTTCAGTGTCTTGCCCAGGGACACTTCAACATGTGACTGCTCGTGGAATCAAACCCCGAACTCTCCCATTGGAAGACTACTGCTCTAACCACTCAGCCACAGCTGAGTGTAAACTGACCACCCCATGTAATTTGAGGAAACCATGCTTTCTAGTTTTATATTTCTTAAAAGTATAGTTTCCTCAAATGATTGGGGTGGCTGAGGATTAGTCTATTGGCCACACCCTGGCTCCACCATTGCACCTGGTCGTGGATTGAATTGCTCCGTCCATTTGCCAGGATCCATCACATTGCGATGCTTTGGACAAGCAAAAATCAAACAAATAAAATAAAAACCTACCTCTGTTCTCATGCACAGTGGAACTCATACCCACTTGAATATCTTGTACCAAAATTATTAAGGTTCACTTGCATTCCTTGTTCAACTCCAGTTCAGAAAAGCACTCATCGCAAAAACTGCATTCACTATTCAATTTCCTCATTGGTGTACCACTATTTACACAGAGTTCTATAGTTATGGACCTGAATTTGGTTTTATACTTGTTGAGCACTGTCTGGTGTGGTAAACAGTCTCAAAACTGCCTCACTGAGCAACACTGCCAAACTTCTTCAAAGCAGCCTGTTTGGATGGGTGCCAGAGCGCCAACGCTCTCCTTGGCTGCTGATTATCTGTCAGCTAGGCCTCAGGTTGTGCATCTGGTGAAGATCCTGTTTGTTGTGATGATCAGTAACACAGAAGCACTGTAGGGAACGGTCCGTTTAAGTTTCTATTCACTTTGTACACCTCTGACTTCAGTGGTGACCTGTGCATTTTACACGTAGGCCTTCACTGCTGTCCTGTCTGAATTTATCCACCTCTTAATACTGTACTTATGATGTCACGGCTACAGAAACAATCAATAATATACCGAAACCTGGAATGATAGGGCAATGGTGATGCTAATAGGAAGGTTCTACTAATCTTCTAAAAGTTAACTGACTTTCCATTTAGCGGATTAGTGTTTTTACTAACCTTGAAAACCGTTAGTAGAATCTGCTAATGTTTTTAAAAGACAGTTCTTTGCACTAAATTGTACAGGAGAATGGTGTTCTACATGGGATGGAGAGATACTATGTTATGCAGAGCTAAGCAAAGCTAAGCAACACCTGGTGATAAGACCACCTCCACAGTGCTCCCCTCCTCCCTCATACCTACAGCAAACAGTCTCTGACTTATGGTATCAGTTTAAAGCCAATAATAGACTTTAAACTAAATACTTTAACAAATACTTTAACATAAATGCCACACCAGTACAGGAAATAACACACACACAAAAAAAACATTTCCACACCCAGAAAAACAGTAAACAATCAGAAACATTGCACACATAATTCCTACCCAGTATGCTTTGCAAAGCTGACACTGTCTCTGGGACACAACTCTCTCACACATTTCACACATGTTTACTTCATTACAAACAGATTTATTACCAAAAGAATTTAGAGCAAATCCAATTCAAGATGGCTGCCTCCATCAGCTGACCTTAGAAAATATAAACAGTCTGTATTCTAGTTAATTCTACAGATACTGAGCTAAAAATCTGGTGTTTAGTAGCTGAGTATCATCACCACTAATATTCTAAGCACCACAAGTCATGCAACACCTTTGCTTTAAACTTGAGCATTAACTGTTGGTGTCAACCCTGTTTGTTAGAATAATATCTCATAGAACCACATTTTACAGAAAATCTCACAAAGTATACAACTGATTAACATTTAGAAATAACCCTAATTAATATGGCTGCCACTGCACCTAGTTTTTCTTAAGCAGCAGTCTCTCAATTTGACAAAATGTGAGTAAAAGTTTGATGTGGTTGTAAGAGTCATCCACAACACAGATGTTGAATGCTGACACTTCTTGTAATATTGCCTGAACGAACTTTCTCATGGTCATTTACAAGGCTTGATACAAACAGTTATAACTCCATCTCTTTCCATCACAAGATGATCTTGGACAAAAACTCTGGCATTAAAGACAATGAGCAATGCTTCTAGGTAACAGGTTCAAGAGAGTTAATCAGACCTCCCTCTCCCCAGTAACACTGTCCAGCTCCTCCTGGAGGATCTTGAGGCGTTGCCAAGACAGAGAAAATGCACAATCCCTCCAGAGTTGTGGGTCTGCCCGGGTGCCTCTTCCCAGTGGGACATATCCACCTCTCAAACACATATGAAGGGAGGTGTCCAGGAGGTACCCACCTCAACTGACCCAATTTGATGCAAAGGAGCAGCAGCTCTACTCTGAGCTTCCCACAGAAGATGGAGCTCCTCATCCTATCTCTAAGGCTGAGCCTGGCCACCCTACGAAGAAAGTTCATTTCAGTCTCTTGGATCCAAGATCTCATTCTTTCTGTCATGATCCAGACCTCATGACCATAAGTGAGGGTTGGAGCATAGGCAGACCAGTAAATCCAGAGAAGCACTTTGAGTATCTTGATAAGATACAAAGGCGCTATATAAGTTCAGTCCATTTACCGTATCCAGCAGTCACTGTGCGAGAGACAAGTGATGCACTACTTTCTTCTAATTGAATCATTTTAATGTTCTTAATGACAACTGAAGAAACACCCGAAATGTGTAGATGTGTCGTCTGCTTTAAACCAGGACCTCACTGAATGCCTAGATCAAGTATAACAGTTGCATTTTATGAAAAGGTTTTTCTATAAACAATGACAAAAAAGGCTGAAAATATCCTGTGTGATGTTAGTTCATTCCTTCTTGACCCACCTAGTTCTGAATCTGCTCCATCAGCCCTCACACTCATCAGCAGGCAGTCTGAAAAACGAGAGAGAGAGAGAGAGAGAGAGAGAGAGAGAGAGAGAGAGAGAGAGAGAGAGAGAGAGAGAGAGCATGTGAGTGTTTTAAACAATGGCACATTAAGGCAAAGTATCATTCAATTCAATTCCATTCAGATTATTTATATACAGGTAGTCCTCGACTTACGAACGGGTTCCGTACCTACAAACCATTCGTAACTCGATTTTAATGTAAGTCGG
>JARVGS010000614.1:4657793-4667919 GCA_031762315.1 Hypsolebias antenori
AGAAACTGTCCAGATGACCTGATTGAGAGTTATCAGATTTGACACCTGGATTACTGAGTATGAACTTTCTTTTTCCATCAAACAGGCGTTCCAGAGTCCTGCTGGCCAGGAAGAATATTTAGAAGAAACCATTTGTAGCAGTAATGTTCTTAAACAAAGCTAAATACACACATCGTAATGGTGTTAACTAATGGTGATTATGTGTTTTTTAGAATTATGTTCTATTGTTGTTTCTTGTGTATGTGTGATGAATGTAGAGCGTGTGTGGTAAATAATAAAGTTTTATCTCATCTTATCTTTATTGATCCCGCAGGAAATACCTTCTTAAACAACAGCATCTGCTGTGATGCTCACTCGCCTGATGAAAGCTCACAAATGTTAACTATATTTTAATAATAACATGATTTAAACAGGATGTAACTGCTTGGAAAAACAAACCAGAGTCACGTGACGATCGTCAGCCAATCAGAGCTTCGCGTCAAACTTGGAGCTCGGAATCCAGGAAGTACGCGCCGGCAGCAGGAAGTTTCCTGCTTCACGCGACCTCTCCGCTCGTGTTTACCCGACCTGCACTTCACCTCGACACAAGGTGGGCTCTGTGCTCCATGGCGGCCCGGGTTCCGGACGTGTCGGAGCTGGTCGGCTCTGCTCAGCGGCTGTATACGCAGGTGTTCGGGGAGGAGCCAAAGGTGGCGGGGTGCGCACCTGGAAGAGTCAACCTGATCGGGGAACACACCGACTACAACCAAGGATTCGTGCTCCCTATGGTAACAACACGTTCCTTCATGGTGTGGGGGGCATTAGTGCAGATGAAGATGCTTTCTTTAAGTCTGTCTCCCTGACTCAGGCGCTCCCCCTCGTGACCGTGGTGGTGGGAGGTGAGGCCTCTGACCGCACGGTTACCATAGTAACCGCCACAGAGGAGGCGGACGAGCCTCGGAGGGTGAGCTGGGACCTGTCCCGGGATGGAGCTGCCCTGGCGCCGGGGTGTCCACGCTGGGCCAACTATGTGAAGGGAGTCATGGAGCATTACAGAGGTCAGGGCATGACCCCACCGACCTTCATGGACGGTTTTAGACTCGTTGAGCGATGGAGTTGTTTCTGGTCAAACCTAGAAAATAACTGTTTTATAAAGCATCACCTGCTAAAACATCACATTTCAGCTCAACTGATATCTAATTTATAGATCAATTGCTTGGCTGACTTAAAAAAAAAATCACAGTTTACAATTTTTTTGTTTGTTTTACTTTTTTTTTTAATTTTTTTTTTTTACAATCAACATGATCAATTAAAGCATAAAAATGTACAAAAACATCTTACAAAAATATATGAAGGTTCATGTTCAATAATTCAGGTAGACAAATCCATCAAAGTTAAGTCAGTTCCTCTGGACGGTTTCTTTGTGTTGAAACGTTTCGTATTTCATCCAAAGGACTTCATCAGTTCAAGGAGCCACAATAAACTCAGTTTTATAAACAGCACCTTCAACATAGTGGTCCATGACTGCATCTAATGAGTTGGCTGGGGCAGAGGGGGACTCCAGAAACCATCTGAGCACCATCAGACTGGTTGACCACTAAGTGAATTTGTTGCAGCTCCTCGGACTGATGAAGTCTTTTGGATGAAGGATGAAAGGGTTCAACAAAACCAAACTGTCCAGAGGACCTGACTTAACATTGTTGGAGTACAAAATAAAGGTTTAAAGCACAAACTCCAAAATGACAATAAAGAAAATGAAACTGATTATTGGGTTTGAAAATAAAAAGACTGAGGTCACAGTTTGTGGACAGAGACAAGGCCTTGATTAAAGAATTTAATCATGAAAAATAAAGCAAAAAAACAGCAAGAATAAAAAAATCATGAGGGCCAAGGTAGGAAACATTACTGGTGATTTGATGATGAGACGAGAGACTGAACCAGGGCTTAATTTGAGCCGTATCCTGCCAGAACAGGATCCAGAACTCTTCTTATTTTGACAGTGTTTGTTCCGGTAACTGTTTGTTTGGATCCGGTAATTCTCAGGCTTACTAATAATAAAGTTATGAACAAATTTGACTGCCTTGAATTAATAAAACCTATACTGGACATGTAATCTGCAAATAATTATATAAACACTAATTTTAAACACAACAGACACTTCTGATCATACTAATATCAATAAGAGCTGCTCATTCAAGTAAGCATTTCTGCTTCTACCCTTAAAAAAAAAATCTCTGCCCCTAAAAGTTAAATCATGGGCAATTTAATTAAAAACAAAAATATAATTTAAACAGCACAACTAAATTGCAAATCAGTTTTACAGTTTAAATGGGTCATTAATAAAATGTGGATTATTTATTTAAAATACAATATAAGCGTTTAACGAGTAATCACGTGACGTACATCGCATATCAAAACAACGTTGCCAATTTGTCAAAAATAACAGCGATCAAAATGTCAAGAAGACAGTCCAATTTCCGATTCTGACATTGCGTCCAACTTACGGTTCAGCTTGCACAGCATATTAGTCTGAGAGCACGGAGTAATCCTTCATATAAGGCTGGCAGCTTTAATATTGCCCAAACCTCTCCTGACATCTTCCTTAATAGCTGATAACCCAGGTATCCACCGAGTCCAAAATGCAGAAACTTTATCATAAATCCAATTATGTACATGTCTTCTATCTCCTCAACAGACAGCACAGACAGGTGCATCATCTTCCAAACACCCCAGGAATCCATGATATATCCAGCTGCGTGTGTCCCTTCAGGGAATGAGTGTTCTCCTTCACCCTGTCTTCTGGTAGAAAATGTTTTTATCATTTGCGTTGAGAGACCAGCTGACCTAATGAATTTCAATTCAGAAGATGTATAAAGAGAGGCTCTGAGGAGGTTCACAGGACAAGAGAGCAAAAAAGCAGGAGGGAGGAGCGGGTGAAAGCAGCCGTCTTCGTCGAGAGCGCAAGAGAGAATAATTACGTAAATGCGATTCCTTCGTTTTCTATTTCTAATAAATTTGCAAAAAAAATCTAAAAAAAAAATTTTTTTTCCACATTGTCATAAATAGGTATTGTGTGTAGAATTTGGAGGAAAGAGTGATTTAATACAATTTGGGGTAAGGTAACACAACAAAGTGACTCCTTATCGCCCCAGAATGCATTGCGCTGGTAAAATAATAGCAGCAACCTTTGGTGGAAAATTTAATAAACAAGTAATTTTGTAAGTAATTAGGAGTTTTTACAGGTCATAAACAACAACTTATAGCAGAAGAGAGAAATAACATATGAAGGCTGATATAGTTGGAGATCCCTTTAACATGGCTCAATAGAAACTGGAACATTCAAGTTCAAGTAGGTTTATTGTCATTGGCATGTGGTTCACATGTGGTACATGAGGTGGGATGAAATTATGTACACAGGATCCCAGTTACACCCAAAAATAGTAAAAATATAAAGTCTAAAAAGAATCGGTAAATAAGGATTGAAGATATACACTAAGATATACAGTATTCTAAAAGATCTAAGATATATGCTAAACACTAATAATGTAAAAACAATACAGCGTATCAACAGCAGCCCATCTGTTAAACTTTTCTTCTCATTTATAAATTGTAATATTTATTGCAATAATGTATGAACTTGTCTGATTGAAATGTTATTCATTTAGATTTTTAACAAAATCTACACTATTAACTGCTAAAAACAGTCACATTAACACGCAAACGGCACGTGTTGTAATGGGATGTGGCACCTCGCTGAGATGTTTCCCTCTTAATGCGGATGTCCAGCCTTCAGTGTTTCTCCTGCTTTAAAGGACAAAAAGAGATCAAGATGTTTTCTTTTAGCATTTAACTAAAAGCACAGCGGTGGCTCAGTTGGTAGAGCTGCTGCCTCTCAGTGAGAAGGTTTCTGGATCGAATCCCAACCAGGGACCTTTCTGGGTGGAGTTTGCATGTTCTCTCTGTGCATGCGTGGGTTTTCTCCAGGTACTCCAGTTTCCTCCTACAGAACAAAAACATGCATGTTAGACTGATTGGTAACTCTAAATTGTACCTGGGTGTGAGTGAGAGAAAGAATGGTTGTTTGTTTCTATGGCCCATAGGTAGGCCTGTCAATATAAATAATAAATCAATTAATGATATAAATGAAAACCCTCAACCTCATTTTCAGTTATCAGCTTTATCGTTTCTTCTTGTCTCTCTCTTTTTACTGAAGACACTGGATGACAAAAGGCTCAACTCCGGTGCTCTTCACTGCCCCCTCCCGTTCTCTTTAAAATTTGTTTCAACTATCCAAAATTGCGTTTTTGGATTGTTAAAAGCAGCTAAGCTGAGAAGCTAAGCTACGAGCTAAGCTAACAGGCTGGCCTCAGGGGGAAAAAACTTCTTCTGTCTTGTTGAAGCTCCAAAATTCACGGTTGAAACCCGTGACTTGTCTGAAAAGTTGTTTTTCTCTACAAAAAGAAGCTGAGAACTTGTTTACTGATTTTTATTAAAAGCTTTGTGTGAAAAATGCTAAAGAGCTCAAATCACTCCGGGCATCTGCTATCTATTTTGAGAACCAAAGTGAGACAGTCCATGTCACATCAAGAGGCCTCCCTCCCATTTTTTCTTAAAGAGACGTGCTGCTCCCTCTCTATCCATCCTTCAGTTCAAACAGTCTTATACTGCCATCCAGTGGTCAAAAAAGGTACCACATACAAAACAAATTAAACTTTTCTTCTTAAATTTGACATTAATGACTAATTATTATCAAATTTCAAAGAATATTATCGTTTTATTGCAATAATTTCTGAGAGAATTAATTGCCCAGCAAAGTGTGTTATTGTGACAGGCCTACCCACAGGCCTATGTCTCTTTGTGAGGGAAAACTGTGAAGCTGGAGCTTGACTGGTAAAAATAAAATCTAGCAGGCAGGCATGTCTAACTTCACAGCGTTTAACGGCTTAAAAAATACATTTTTATTATCTGGAGACTCATTAATATCTTCAGTGGTGGTAAATCAAAGAAAACTGCATGAAGTAAAAACAACCATTATTCTTATGGTAGTTTATTTTTAGACGCCGTCAGCCTTTTAAATATTTGACAACCAGTTTCATCTCAACACTCTGCTGCGTCATCTGCCATGACAGGTTGAAACTCAGCTCCAACAGCTCATCTGATGCTCAGAATAGACTAAAACTGTTCATAAAAATAGTGTTGATTAAAATATTGATGTCAGTAGATTAGATTATCATTGTCAACATTTTCGAGTCATCATGGCAGACAGGTACACGTGTAGACAGACAAAAACATGAATCACTCCGTCTTTACCTTACAGTGGCAGGAGAGACATGAATTGCAATGTGCATTCTCATTTAGTACTGTTTTACTCATCCAACATAAAGTACTTCACTACAATGAGGCTGCCTTTATAAAGTGTTTATAAATGTTTATTGTTTAGTTAATAATCCAGTTTCTTTCATTGACTGTATGTTTGAACAAAGGAGGTGACAAGGTTATGACATGAGTGTTCCATCATGGTGGATCTCCTTTAATGAAGACTAAAGGAAACCAAATGACTTTGTTTTAATGTTTTGTTCTTGTGTCCTGCAGCTGCTCCTATCCCAGGTTTCAGGGCGGTGGTGGCCAGTAGTGTCCCCCTGGGGGGAGGTCTGTCCAGCTCAGCCTCTCTGGAGGTGGCCTTCTACACTTTCCTGCAGCAACTGAAGCCAGGTTAGATCTGAGTGTCCTGATGAATGCTCTATTATAATAATAAAGGTTAGATCTGAGTCTGACACTGACTGACGTGTTTACTGAAGGCAGAAACTGCAGGTGGACATCGTTCCTGCCCACCAAGGATTTGGAATCAACATTAGACTTTAGATTTCATCTGTGATTGGGATACATCCATATAGGCTTTAATCCGTGGCTGTTGTAGCATGAGACAACTGTCTGCACCTATTAACAAAACAAGGAACTCATATTTTAGAAATGACAATCTTGCAAACAGGGCAGCACGATGGCTCAGCTGGTGGAGCTGCTGCCTCTCAGCAAGCAGGTTACCCTGGTTCAAATCCCGGTCGGGGACCTTTCTAGGTGGAGTTTGCATGTTCGCTCTGTGCTGCGTGAGTTTTCTTCTGGTACTCCAGTTTCCTCTCACAGACCAACAACATGCATGTTAGGCTGATTGGTTACTCTAATTGTCTCTAGGTGTGAGTGAGAGAGTGAAGGGTTGTTTGTCTCATTTGTCTCTATGTGTCCCTGTGATGGACTGGAGACCTGTCCAGGTGTCCCCTGTCTCTCGCACAGTGAATGCTGACCATGGGCACCAGTGACCCCCGTGACCTGAAAAGGAAGAAGGGGGTAAAAGATGATGGATGGACAGTCTTGCAAACATAATTTTTTAGATATTTACATTAAAACCATTAAACTAATCTATTAATTTCTCCCATGTTCTCTATATTTCTGGACTCTGGGGTGGGGACACCATTGCTTACAGCGAAAACTATCCAGGCCTAGATAAATATAAAAAAAAAAATTGCATATCAAGTTTCAAAAAGTCTGTGGGAGAATGTGTTCTGGTCTAATGAGACCAAGGCTGAACTTTTCAGCCACAATTCCAACAAGATCTGTTTAGTGCAGGATCAATACTTTGGATCACCAATAGAACCACAGTGAAATATAATGGTGGCAGCATCTAGATAGATTTAATTTTTCTAAAATCCATTGAGCCCAAATATTCATACAGATCAACAAAAGAATGGTTTCAAGGAAATTAAAACAACTAAGAATTTCAATTCTAGAAGGTCTAAACCTGAATATGATAGAATGTCTGTGTAGAGAGTGGAGTACTAAAGATGACCTCACACTCTGACAGAATGGGTCTTCAATGAGAAAGAATCGACAATATTACCATGGTAACGTGTATAACGTTGATAGACTCTTTCCTAAATTGAATTATACAAGATCTAGCCAGCATCTTGTTCTGGAGTCAGGTTTTGGGGGCATCATCTTGAGCAGGGAGGTCCAGGCATTTCTTTCTGCAGCCACCTCTTCCAGCTCCTCTGGAAGGACCCCAAGGTGTTCCCAGCCCAACTGAGACACACACACACACACATATATATATATAGTCTCTCCAGCTAATCCTGGGTCTTCCCCATGGTCTTCTCCCAGTTGGACCTGCGAGTAAACCTCCCTAGGTAGGTGCCATGGGGGCATCCTTACCATATGTCTGAAATACCTCACCTGGCTCCTCTGGATGTGGAGGAGCAGCAGCTCTACTCTGAGTCTCTCCTGGATAACTGAACTTTTGACCCTATCTCTCGGAGAGAAAACTCATTTAGACCTCCTGGATCGACAGTGCTGTTCATTTAGTCACTACACAAAGTTCATGATCATAGGCGATGGTAGGAACATAGATCAACTGGTAAACAGGGAGCTTCACCTTCTAGCTCAGCTCCTTCTTCACAATGGGCTGGAACAGAGTCCACATTATTAAAGAAGCTGCTCCGATCCATTTGTCGATCTCCTGCTCCATTAATCCCTCACTGTGAGCAAAACCCCAAGATACTTGAACTCTTCCACTTGAGGCAGAACCTCATTTCTAACCTGGAGAGAGAAATCCGCCTCTTTCCAACTGAGGACAATGGTCTCACATTTGAAGGTGCTGATACTCATCCCACCCACTTCACACTCGACTGTGAACTGCTCCTGTGAGAGCTGAAGATAATCTGCAAATGGCACAGATGGAATCCTGAGACCACTAAACCAGACTCTCTCCACCCCATGGCTGCACCAAGAAATTCTGTTTATGAAAGTTATGAACCAAATGGACAACGGGCAGCCCTGGCACAGTCCACCTCCTGAACCCTGAAGAGGTCTGACTTACTGCCAGCAATGTGAACCAAACTCTTGCACCACTTGTATAAGGACTGAATGGCCCAAAGCAGTGGACACCCAATCCCGTAGTCACGAGCACCCTCACAGTGTACCTCCAGGAACATGGTCCAGCACCTTCACAAAACAGACTAGCTGAACAAATTCATGAGCCCTTGAGGATCCAGTGTTGTGAAAGTGTAAAAGTGGGAAAAGTTTTGGAATAATTTACTATGGTCATTTTAAAAGATCAAAATCCCAACATTTTAACAAAATTAGGTTGGAATGTTTTATATCTGCTGTTTGAAAAACAACCAAAGCAAAGTGATCAGCAGCAAACTGGCTGATCCACTATGAGAAGGTGCTATTTATAAGACTGAGCTGAATACAGCTCCTCAGACTGAAGAAGTCTTTTGGACGAAACAAAGTTGTCTCAGAGCACTTTACAGGAACATTCACATTTATAAAAAAGCCAATTAGTAAAGTTTATCTAAGGAAGCAGCAGACATGTTGAATCTTCACTTCATCACAGTCTCCCATCTCAAGCAAGCCCAGTGGCAATAGTGGAAAGGAAAACCTCCCTTTTAACAGGAAGAAACCTCCAGCAGAACCAGGCTCAGGACAAGCGGCCATCTTCCTTGACCGGCTGGTTTGAGAGGAACAGGAAAGAGAACCAAAAACACAGAATGACAGGTACAGGTGTACCTGAAAGACAAAAACACATGTCAAGGATAGAAAAAATAATTACAAATACAAAACAGGTTGAGCAGAGTAAGTAAAGACAGTAGCAGAGTGAAGAAATGTGGTCAGTTTGTCCTCCAGCCTATTGCAGCATAAGGGATAGCTCAGGAAACCAAAGCCAACCCTAACCATAGGATGTCTCAAAAAGGAAAGTTGCACGTGGGGATGTGTGTGGATGGAGTAAGTAAATGTCTCTAGAACAACAGTTGGACTTCTTTTTATACAAAATTCTGGTTTCTATATTTTGACCTTCTCGTATGTTCTCGTCTGATTTTTCCACAGACGATGGAGACAAATTGTCTAAAGCATTAGCCTGTCAGCAGGCTGAACACACACATGCAGGTGTACCCTGTGGCATCATGGATCAGTTTGTCTCTGTTTTTGGCCTGGAGAGACATGCTTTGCTCATTGACTGCAGGTACTGAACACACCCAGGTCATGGAAATCACTCGAATCACTCCCACTTTGTACTTTTGTTTTTAAAAGGTCAGGTAGCCTTTTGTTATGTAGCTGCTTTTAATTTGATTCAGGTCTTTGGATGCCACCCCGGTCCCCATGGCAGACCCAGACCTGGTGGTCCTCATCACCAACTCTAACGTGAAGCACTCTCTGACTGGTAGTGAGTACCCAACGAGACGCAGACAGTGTGAGGAGGCGGCCTCTGCTCTGGGGAAGGACAGTCTCAGAGACATTTCCATCAAAGACTTGGAAGGTAGGATATCTTTCTACATGAGCACCATAAAGGCACTTTTTACCTAAAGGAAAGTAAAATAAATAAAGAATTGTTTTGGGAACAGTTTGAAGAAATTAGATTTTTTTTTCTTTTAACTCTTCAGCACTCTGGACAACATTTTGGATCAACTGGAAACATTTTATTTTTATTTTTACATTGCTTTTGTGACAAGATGTTTCTAGTTTTTGTTCTAAGCAAATGAAAGAAAGCTGTTCTAATACTTAACAATGAACCTGCAGCCTTTTACAGCAGCCAAAACATGCACAAAGTGCTTCACAGTGCACAAGTAAAAAAAAAAAAAAAAAAATCTATTAAAAATACTTGTACAATACAAACATGCCAAAATGTTACTAGAGATTAAAAACCTGTGTTAGTAAAAAGGTTTTCAGATTAGATTTTAAAAAGCTCTGGTTACTGATGCAGCACAAGTCCTCAGCTTGTTGTTTCTACAGTTGAACTGACTCGACCCAGTTACCCCTGCGTTTATATTTAGACTTCACTTTAACTTTGACTTTGAGTTCTTTGACTGTAGAAGGTCAACTCATTCAACTTTACTGTTTGTCCCGAAGATCCTCTCATTCTCACCAAAAGCTGCTAAATAATGTTGGGAAAGACCATTAAGAAATTTAAAAATAAACACTAATCAGTTCTAAAATGGACTGGAAGCCACTGAAGAGAAAATAAAATGGGGGTGACGTCTTTTAATAAAATGGTGATGATGCTGGTGGTAAGACCCTGAACCAGGTTTCAGTACAGGGTGAGAATTTATTTAGAAATTTCTGGTAAATTAAAATGAATACAGATTATCAAAATTATATA
>JARVGS010000614.1:5017296-5032502 GCA_031762315.1 Hypsolebias antenori
ATAATAATAATAAAAGAACAATACCTCTTCTTGAACGGTTGTTATGAGGTGGTTGAATCTCTCGGTCATCATCATCATCAGGGCAGGGCTTTAATCTGGCCCAGGACTTGTTGATAAAATTAGTTTTAGTTTTTTTCATAAAGTGCTGAACTTTTTGGCTGAAGCGTTGATGTGATGGATGTTGTAGTGAGGCTCAAGAACTTTAAAGCCGGTGCATCAACAAAATTCTGACATACCAGTAGATCCAGAGCTTTAAAAACTCCTACAGTTTGTGTTATTGCTCTGGACTGCTCTGAATTACCTGATAAAGGTTGTTTAAATGCTGCTGTTATCGGTCTTTGCAACAAGCTGCTTTTAGTGCTTGTAGAAGAGACATTCACGTTCGGATGATGTCATTTCAAGCACGTTAACAAGTTAGACTTGTTGCCTGCTGCAGATCCAGTCTCCGGGAAACAAAGTTGACACACAGCTTTGGATTTGCGCTAGTCTTTTAACAAGAAAGCCATAATGTTCCTAAACAGGAGACCGCAACAAGATACTAGGCTGCTAAATGCTACGTGTGCTGCAAGATAAAAGCGCTGTGCTGAAACGCCTAGGAATTTTAGTTCCGCGGCGGATAATTTCTCGTTAATAAAAGTTAATGAGTGAAAAAAATAACAAACTGTACGCAGGTGGACCGAACTGAAAGTGCCGTACCGAAATGGTTCGGTACACCCACGTGTACCGTTACACCCCTAAAAGCTACTTTACATATTTCAGGGGCTTTTATTTTTTTTTAACACCGTTCTTAATTTTAAGCACTTTTTATTTCATGATCTTATATTCAAATGAGGGGCGGGGTTTTCTCTGTGGGGCGGGTGTGGTCAGGGTCAAAGCAGCCCATGAGTTTTATAGGCCGGGCAAATCGATAACTAAATATAAATAAAATAAACAATGACCTCTCAAGTCTCATGCAATGACTGTGAGACACACATGCATTTCATGACGTGCACTTGGCACACTTGTTTTTCTCACGCTAAAACACACACACACACGCAGGCCCTTTTTTTGAAGAGGAACCAATGTGCAGCACAATGTTTCCACATGGGCTGGAACACAATAGCGGACATGGCTGCAATGTTGCCAACTTGGCGACTTTGTTGCTTTACTTAGCGAGTTTTCAGATCTCTCTAGCTACCTTTTTTTTAAGCTACTGGTGAGAAATCTAGAGTATTTTTCTTTGTTATTGGAGACTTTGGTGACTACATGTGAAAGTACCAATCATTCAGCAATTCCTGTTCTCAGCATGCCGTAAGCCCCTCCCACTTTCCCTAGCCCTGACAGCTGTCAGTCTCACAGCAAAGAGGAGACTCGCTCCACTCTGTGTCCACACTGCAAATGAATCACGCCCTGGACTACAATGCGGTATATAAATATAATGTAAATATGTATTGCTCAAGTTCATTTGCAAACCTTTGCATTTAATCTCGGAGTTCTCCAATGTCCTCCAGATTGGCCGTTTGTCATACTGACGTTCTGAGCACAGTTATTATATGATTTGAATGTACTGTATTTGGACCAAGCAGAGCTCTGTGAGGGGAATACTTTGCTGTGATTGGTCAAAAAAGATTGGAGTACGTCAGTTTCTGCTAAGCAGATGCAATCCGCTAATCCTTACCAGAACCGCCCCACAGAGAAAATCCTGCCCCCTCATTTGAATAAAAGATCATGAAATAAAAAGGGCTTAAGATGAAAAATTGGGTTAAAAAATAAAATCCCGTGAAATATGTAAAGTAGCTTTACAAAATAAGTGTCACAAAATGAAACTATTATTAAATAGGTAAATAAATAAATCTTGAAATAAATAAAATAAGTCTTGAAGTAAATTAAAATAAATTTTGAAATGACAAAAAAATGAATCTTGAAATAAATAAAAAAAAAAATCTTGAAATAAATGAAAAATAAATATTGGGAAAGAAAAACCTAAAAATTTCTATTTAAATGTTTATTTCATGGGAACATTTATTTATTTAATGGAATATTTATTAATTTTTTTTAATAACACTATTTATTCATTTATTTAATTTTGAATGAAATGGCTGTCCATAATGAATGGTCCAGGAATATTTAAAATAAAAATAATCTTTCAAATAAAAAGAGCCTAATAATAATTATAATTGTGCCTTGTTTTGCTTTCAACAGGGATTCCCAGTCAGACAGGGGAACAAAGAATACTGCAGCAAGTACCCATGCAGTTTATGCAGCAGCAGCAGCAACAACAACAACACCAACAACAACAACAACATCAGATGCAGCACATGCAACAACAGCATTTACAGCAACAGCAAATGCAGCATCAGCAGCAGATGCAACAGCAGATGCAACAGCAGATGCAACAGCAACAAATGCAACAGCAACATCAGTTGCAACAGCAGCAGCAGCAACAACACCAACAACAGCAACAACAACAACAGCAACAACAACAACAGCAACAACAATTACAACAACAACAAATTCAGCAGCAGCAGATGATGCAAGCTCTCCAGAATGCTCAAGGGCAGCAAGGGATAACGGGGTCACAAACGTCAGGTCAAGGCCAACAACAAATGCATCCTCATCAGCTGCAGCAGCAATCTCAGCAGACACACCTGCAACAGCAGGTATCATATGCATACTTGATGGTGTTTGGTAAACACGGTAAATTTTCTGTCTTTATTTTATGTTGCTCTCCATTTAACTTTCTAGCAGCAACAACAGATGATGATGATGATTAAGATGCAACAGGAGCAGGCAAAGAATCGGATGCCCATGCCCCCAGGAGGACAGCTCCCTCCTCGGGGTATGGCTAATCCAGCAGAGGCGCAGAGACATCCTGTTTCACAGCAAAGCAACATGCCTGTAATGATTAGCCTTCCAGGTCATGGAAGTGTTCCACCATCACCTGACAAAGCCAGGGGCATCCCCTTGATGGTGAACGCACAGGTAGAGGGCCAGTAGTAATGTGCATAATCAATCATCTGATGAGTTGTAAACATGTGAATGTGTATTTATTTTTAGAAACGTGCACTTATTGAATTTCATTTCACATTTTCCAGCTTGCAGGTGCTGCACGAAGAATGTCCCATCCTGATGTAGGGCAGGGTACCCAGGGCACTGGATCTGATGAGGTCCTTGCAGGTGCCCTCTCAAAGCAGGATAGACCTGGTGGCTCAGATATCGGGACACAACCAGGAAATGGGACACAACAGGTTGTGTCTAGCCAGAATTCCAATGCTCATTTGATGAAGCAAGGCTCTGGTCAAACACAAATGCCCCAACATACTGGGGCTAGTCCCCAGCAGCAGTTACCCACTCAGCCTCAACAAGGAGGTCACCTGTCTAGCCTTCATTTTCCTAATGCACCTACAACTTCACAGAGCTCCAGGCCTAAAACCCCCAACAGAGCCAGTCCAAGACCTTATCATCATCCTCTAACTCCAACTAATCGCCCACCCAGTACTGAGCCCTCAGAAATTAACCTTTCTCCGGAAAGGCTAAATGCTTCAATCGCTGGATTGTTTCCCCCTAAAATTAACATTCCTCTCCCACCAAGACAGCCAAACCTTAACAGAGGATTTGACCAACAGGGTCTGAACCCAACAACTCTAAAAGCAATTGGGCAGGCCCCTCCTAGTTTAAATCTAACAAACAACAATAACAATGGCAATGCAGGAGGAACTAACGTTAACAGTCAGATGTCTTCTGGGGCTGGTGTGGGGGGTTTAGGTACTAAACAAGACAAACAACCTGGAGGTCAGGGTAAAAGGGCAAGTCCTAGCAATAGTCGTAGGTCAAGTCCAGCATCTAGTCGCAAGTCAGCCACCCCAAGTCCAGGAAGACAAAAGGGGGCAAAAATTACAATCAACTGCCTTCCACACCAGCAGCAGCTAGGAAACTCTCAAGGGCAAGCAATGATGCTAAGCCCTTCCTCAGTACCTCACAGTCCAGTATCTATGCCTTCACAACAGAGTGGAGGCATGGAAGCACAACAGACCCAAAGCCCTATTCATGGGATTCACGGTAACCCAGCTGATGGTGTCAGGGAAACTCAGGGAATGCTTACAGTTGAGAGACAAACGCCTCAACCTCAGTCCCAAATATTCAGGGATTTAGCAGCCCCCAGAATAACAAGTCCTCGTTTGCCAGCACCCCAACAGTCAAAACCTGATGTGGAAGTGCAGGCAAACACAGCTGATAGACATTCAGCACACAAAGCATCTATACAGGATCTTGAGGTTTCACCTGCTCTCAGATCAGCTCCGACATCCCTCAACCAGTTACTGGATAACACAAGTGTTTCAAACATGACACATCGACCAGCTCAAAGTAATACTGTTGTAGTAGGAAAAGACAGCCCTAGGTCTGCTTTGGATCCAGATAGACCAGTTTCCACTAATTCCCAGAGTTTCTCATCTGTTGTTACCACTGTTTCTGTACATGAAACTGAGGTTAAACTTAAACCAACTCCTTGTATTCGTACTAGTAGTCCTGCCATGCAGCTTACCTCAGTCCCCAGCTCACATCTTCCCACTAATGTAAACTTGAGTACCCCTCTTGGCCTTAACACAAACTCCATCTCTAGTCTTGTTAATTCGAATTCAAGCATAAATTCAATGCCCAATCTTTGCAGCTCAGTCAGTACTAACACTAATGCAACCCCATGTCTTAGCACCAGTACAGTTGCTTCTGGTCAGAACAGTTCTACCTCAGCTGTTAGTACCAGCTCTGTTGCAAACCCAGCCAATTCAGTTCTTAAACCAAGTCCTAGTCCTAAACCCATGACTAGTGTTCCCTCCGTCATACAGATCCCTGCATCTTCAACCAACATTTCCCCTAATCAAATCAGAGTGTTGTTTGCACCAAACTCCATTACTTCTGCCCCCACTTCACAGGTGTCTGCATCTATGGTATCCACTATGATGGCTGTCCCAAACAAAAACATTAGACCTCAGGACATCAGACAGCAGAGTTCCGGTTCACGACCAGCTCAGTTTATCACAACCACTCCTGTATTTATCAACCCAGTTTTTCAGGTCACTGGTTCTACTGTTGCTCCCAGTACAACAGTGGTATCACAGTCAGTCACCATGGTGGGCTCTATCCAGGTGTCAGCTGCAAACATCCAACTTTCTCCCACTCCAACGTCCACACAATCATCAGGGGCTACAATGACTAGCACTCAGCTCACAAAAAGTGCTGTTGGACAGGTTCATGTAGCCAGTAACCAGTCCTCTTCAGTCCCAGTTGGTACTCTTGTAACTCCTCAAATTAACCAAGGAAATATCAAAACAGAACATCTGGGAGACACAAGTTCTACTCAGAAATCTGCTCTCCCTGCGTGCCAGCCACCTGCCCATCAAAGTCAATCAATATCTTCTTTTCAGCCACCTCTGGCTTCTCCTCCTCCCTGTTCTAGTCCTGGAGTTGTTAACATAATCCGAAAGAGCCCTGCTTCTCTATCTCCAGCTTTTCATGTGAAAAGTAAGCTTGTATCAACACCTCTATCGGTTTCTGGCTCAGTTGACTTCCCGCAAAGCACTGTAGAAAAGCCAATACAAGGGCACCAAGGGACAGTCCCTCCACAGGTTTTTATACCTCCTGCTAGTTCAGCTGTTCAAAATGAAGCACAAGCCCTCCATACAACTGCTGTTGGATCAAACAGTACTCTGCCTGTAGTTTCTTCTCAAGTCCCTAGCCAAGTTACTGTTCGTACTCAAATTGCTGGCCAGGCTCCTGTACTCTCATCAGCTTCGGTCTCAAACCAGTCACAGGCAGTAAATTCTCAAGCACCTATTGTGACTGCCATTGGTGCATCTACTGGGGTCTCTTCCGGTACATCGCTTACTACAGTCACTCCTGTACAAACTCCTGTACCGTCTGTTGTTCCAATTGTTGCTGCACCAGGACCTACTGAGGCACCCCATATCCCATCCACTCCTACTGTTGTCCCCAGTGTAAGTTCATCAAACCAACCTGACCCTCCAGCTGCAGAGCCTTCCATGCCACCATCTGCTGAATCCACTCAAACCACTTTAGGTACATGCACTGTTCTTATCAGGTCAACAGATTGTACTCTTAGCATGATCTTTAAGGCTAGGCTAATTGCACATGCATTAATACACCAAATGACACCGGTTATCAGGTTATATTTGGTAAATCTACATTTTACTCAGGAAAGAGAAATAAATATTATTTATGAAAATATTTGTGACTTTATTGGAGCAGGAACAGGTAGGCGTGGCCTTTTTTAAACACCACTCATTCATATGTTTTTTTTTCTTCTTCCTTTGTCCATTTCCAGCACCTCTTCAACAAGAAGCTTCACAGGAGTCTGTCACTGCTGAGAAGACGAGTAACATTTTTATTTTAAATTCCATGTGAACTTGAGAAATATTCAGCAACAGATGGTAGATAATTCTGTATGTGTGTGTGTTTCAGGTGAAGAATTCTCAACCGGTTCAGAGCAAGGGTGAGATTATTTTTGTCATGGTCATTTTTATTGTTGCCATTTGGTTTAATTTGGATATAATGGATATTTAGGCTGTCTTTTAGTATAGATTTTTGAAAATATGCCCGGGTCTTAGGTTAAAAAAAAAGATTCATAGACATTTCTAGCTTCATTGAACCACAGGGAGTTTGATGGGCCACAGGGGAATATTTGTAAAAATAAAACTTAGCCCTTGGTACGTATAACTAGAGTGTAATTATTTAAATACAGTATATGAAAGCATGTCAAAACTACAAATAGATGCTACAGCACAATTTCTCTCCATTGATGTTTATGGCCATATCTTCATAGGGATTGCCATATTTTGGTGGTAGTAAGAGTATATTTGTCCAGCTCACTTGATAGTTTACTGCTGTTTTTCCACTTCTATCACAGATGGGCAAAGAAAAGAACGACGCCCATCACCTTAGTCCCAAGGTATGTATTATAGCGTAAATGTGCAGCAAAGTCATAAGCCCTGATCACATCAACATGGATGCTAGCAGGATGAAGATTGGCAGTATCTGTGGTAGATGAGGAAAAACAGCAGTGTCCTGATTGATATATCTTTGAGTAGAGCAGAGTTACGTCTCCACTTTGTTTCTTCAGTAACACAAATATGTCTTCATTCTCTTTTGTTGTTTATCTGTCTGGTTCTCCCAGAGCTGCTGTGGAGAAGCCCAAGGGGCCAAGCAGGCGCAGCTCCCGAGCAGAGAAAGACGTTGAGGAGGAGCCAGTAGCAGATGGTGGCATTAGGAAGAGACCAGCTAGGCCTGGAACAAGTGCTGCAGTAAAAGGTACTATATTCACTCATATGAGACATCTATCACTACACATATGCCACACACAAAAAAAACCACCATAATCCTTTTTTCACTAATACACTTTTCACCAATACTCTTTCAGAAACTGCAGCCAGTCCCACCCAAGCCAAACGAAGGAAATCTAAATAGGCACAGCAACAGTTTACCTGTGAATTGTACTGTAAATGTATGTGTTTGGTAGTTTGTTTCCCAATGTGAATCAGTTGATATTTACTTCTCTGGTCTGGATTATAAATTTTCACTGGAGGAAGAAACCATGTACAGATTGTTTTAAACAAAAAATTAAGCTATTTTGTCCATACATGTGCTTACAGTTTGTGTGAATGTGCTTTTTATATTAAATGCTGGATTAATCATGTGAAGAATAATACTGAAACTCACCATTACTGTATAATTATGCTGTAAAATCAAATAAATTTTTTACTGCTTTTGTTCTGTGAAAATATGTGTGTGTGTTATTCTAAAGTTGATCTGATGAATTCAGTCTGCTTGAGATCCACAGAGGATTAGTACTAGTAGGAATTATATGTGTTAAGTCAAGTAAATGTTGGGCCCTCCTAACTTTTTTTATTTCTAGCCTAGACATGTATACTAGTGTGAATACACTATTGTGATCAGTTTTTGTCCACGTGTTTTTCGGCATCTTTCTCGTTCTACAGTTTTTGTGCTATTCCAACAAATCATGAAAACATTCGGCTCTTTCAGAACAATCCTGATATGACTTGGTGTAACGTTTTTTTAAATACCTTTTCTGCCATTTTTTTCTTCATAGAAAATGAATTGAGCTCATTTTGCATCCTTCAAAGCTTTAGATCTGTTAACAGCCTTTTACTGCTCATTTCACATTTTGTTCTGGTTCAGCGTCTTTCAGCTTCCTTGTGCAAATTTAAACTTTTTCAGCTAATTTCGGCTCTTTTCAACTGTTTTGTGCTCCTTTCAGGATCTTTATGCTAACTACAACATTTTTGTGCGTCTTACTTCTTTCTGCTAATTTCAGTTTATGCGCCTTTCAGCTGATTGATACAAGTTTCAGCTTTTTCTGCTATTTCAGCAAATGTTTAGCTGTTTTTTTTTTATTTAATTTTTTTTAGCTTTTTCAGCTAATTCCACTTTTGTTGGACTTTAAACTTTTTTTCAGACTAATTCAACAAAAATCTGCTCTCTACTTCTGGTAATTTCTAAGCTTCTTTCTGCTTTTTCAGCTACTTTCCACCTGTTTTGTGTGTGTGTGCTAATTTCAGCTTTTTCAGGTAATTTCTGCCTCATTTCTGCTGCTTTCAGCCTTCAGGGCAAACATGTTCTTTCTGCTTTCTTATGCTAATTTAAGCTTGTTCTACATTTTCAAGTAGCTTTTTAACATATTGAAGCTATTTTCAGATAAAATCAAGCTTTTTGTGGTAATTTCTGCTGCTTTCAGCCCAATTCTCATTTTGTTTTGCTCTTTTCAGCCTATTTCTGCAAGTGTCAGCTACTGTTTAGCTGTTTCATGCTAATATTAACTTTTTCAGCAAATTCCACATTTTTACATTAATTTCAACTTTTGCGTTTCTTTCTCCTGCTGATTTATGCTACATTTTCAGCTAAGTTTCAGCATGTTGTATTTTATTAATTTCAGCTGTCTTTCAGCATGTTCTTCTGTAATAAACATTCACACTACATTTTTGCAGGGAATGCAATTTCTCTAGTTTCCATTAAAATGGTGTCTATAACAACACATCGATTTTGGCTCACGGGACCGTGCAGAGCCCGTTAGGCTGCGCATGCGCAGTTGATAAACGTTGAGACTCCATTCCAGGCTGTCAGAGAGGGTTACCTGAACCTCGCATCCTGATCTACTGTGGCAACTACCTGCTGTAAAATAATTATAATAAGCAAACTATGACTGGAGACCATGGACGCGGAGACTCCCAGGTATTTGCTGGTTGGCATTGTTTTATTTTACAGTTTGTGAATTCTTCAACTGAAATTCCGCTCGAGTCTTATTTAACCAACAATAGCACATAAAATACTTGGCAAAAAATAATGCTACTTTGGAAACTAGTATTTTATCGTGTTATAGCTAAGGCAACTGTATAGTTCCGACGGGTATTTCCTATTTTACTAAAATGATGTCTTTCTAAGATGCAATCGAAACTTAACCGAAGCTACCGGCGTTTTAAAAATGTAATAATTAAATCCATTTTTCTCGCAATTTCCAGGTCAGCTGTGGCACAAAAGGAAGCGGTAGGTCGTCAGAAGGTGATTTTTACAGACGCTGACAGATGCTTGTACCTGTCTGCTGTTAGTTTTTAAGGGCAGAAATGGCGTCCCAGAGACTAAGTCCCGTCTCCTCCACT
Source organism: Hypsolebias antenori (assembly GCA_031762315.1). Classification (NCBI taxonomy): domain Eukaryota; kingdom Metazoa; phylum Chordata; class Actinopteri; order Cyprinodontiformes; family Rivulidae; genus Hypsolebias; species Hypsolebias antenori. Next base: position 5,026,962 of record JARVGS010000614.1, read on the forward strand.
CTCTTGCGGCTATTGTTCAAAAAGAGGGGCTCAAATGGACACTTGCCAGCCTCGGAGTGTTTAGAGGATGGGCTCTTCTGAAAGAGCCTGACGTCGAGTTCATTGTGCATGCATTTGTGTGCTCATATGTTTGCGCTTATGCAAAAAATAATGGAGCAGAAAGTGGTGGAATTGGGGCTGAGGACTTAGTCTCTGCGCCATTTTCTTTTTCTGTGTAGCATCCAGGGCTGCGCGTGAGAGCAGCTGTCCGCCGTGATGGAGGCAGAGCAGGAGCTGGTGGCACCTCCCTGCCTCCATCTCTGTTTAGGACACCTTTATCTGCATGTGGCTTTAAAGCACGCACACACAAAGTTATTATTGGGAGCTTTGTGTCTTGTGTGATTTCTTTCTAGTTTTAATCCAGTTACGACCTCCACAAGAGCATCCCTTTTAGGAAAGTTGAGAACACATTTTTCCTCCAGATACATTGTTTCCTAATTCCTGGGAAAACAGAAGTGGGGCAGAGTTATCTCTTAAATGGGATGTTTAATATAGTATATACATATTTATAAAATATCTTCTTTTGGCTTTTCCCTCTTCAGGGGTTGTCACAACGAGTCATCCTCCTCCATCTCCTCTGCATCCTCTGTCCTCACTCCAACTACTGTACCTCAGTGTCCTTTCTGACTGCGTCCATGTATCCCCTCTGTGGTCTTCCTCTCCGTCTTTTTCCTGACAGAATATCACAATTATTAAAATGACCACAATAACAAAAATCCCACAAAGTAATATTCAGGTGAGCCCAACCTTTAAAACAAAATGCCTGCTCTTTTTCTTCACTTGTCCAGAGTCACAAAACAAACTTGAAGTTTTAAAAAACAATGACTCATTAGTTCAAGTTCAAGAATTTTTATTATTCACGAGGAGCAATTTGTTTCACAGTCAGTAGGCACACAAAACATCCATACTAGACAAGACATTAAGACATGAAAATATCAGAAATCATCACTGTTCATTGAGAAGTCTGATTGCTACAAGGATGAATGAGTTTTTCAGTCGGTTTGTTCTACATCTGGGCAGCAGATTCCTGCATCCAGATGGAAACAGCCTGAACTTACCAAGGAGTGGGTGATCAGGATCTGCCAGAATCAGCCTGGCCTTGTTCACTGACCTCACCTTGTGTAGGTCAGTGAGCTTCTGTAGAGCTATGCTAGCAGTTTTGCTGCACATCCCGACAATCTCCAAGCGTTTGTTCCTGTTATTGCAATGTCAAAAGTCCAAACCATCAGATGAAGGTGAAAGTTAAAAGAGACTGAATAAAACATGAATAAAACATTCTCATAAAAGTCAAATCAACATTAAAACCACAGAGCTTCTGATAAAAATACATCCTCTGGTGGGCCTTCTTACGAAGTGAGTTCACACGGGGGTTAAAGGTCAGTTTGTCATTGACAGTTCCCAGATGTTTAAACTGATGCACCACCACCTGTTATAATAGTTCTACTTATAAAAACGATTGCTTATAAAATGAAAGCTTTGTAACTTGTTATTTATTTACTGGTAGTAGCTTTATATTCTTAAGACAAATACACACTGAACTTTGCAAACTCATGACTTGTTGTGTATATAATTGTGGGAAATTAGTTATATTGTAAGTATCCACCCGCTTAAGCCAGTGCTGGACTCAGCCAACCCTGGGTAGTTTTAACTCAGCTGGGTTGGGTTTTATACAGTTAAGTTTTCTACCCACTCATTTGTCTAAAATGACTACCGTAATTTAAGCTAAGCTACAAAAAAATGTTCATTAATCACCCAAAAGCTGGGTATTTAGATGATTATAGTTTGTTGATATTAGCTAGTTGAAGCTAACTTCTAATAGCTTCATCTAGCTAGAACCAACTAATGTCATTTTAGAAGCCCAAACTCTCTGATGCAAAGTAAAGTTATTACTAATCCAACCAGGTTAACTGTATTTTTATAAGTTGTTTTTACCAACTTGTCTTTACACATTACTCCCTAAGACAGAGGTTCATTCAGGTTTGATTTGGTCAACTTCTGGCCTAAAACGACAGACTGTGGAGAATGATACGACTCAACCACTGGGTCAGATTTGGTCAAACCTACCCAATCACTTTAATCCAGCAGTTTTTAGTGTGTACTTACTTTCTGATAAACTGGTAATTACTTTTTTTTTTTTTTTTTTTTGTAGAAACTACTTTCCCCTGTTAAAACAAATATGCTGAGGTTCTCCTTAGGAGTGACAAGGATGGATAAGATTAAGAATGAGATCATCAGAGGTACAGCACAGGTTGAACAACTGGGATGACTCGCTGTGGAGACCCCTGATGAGGGAAAAGCCAGAAGAAGAAGAAGAAGATTGTTGCCCACTACAGAAATTAAAAGGACGGAAAACAATAATATTTTTGCCTATGTCTGTGTTTACATTTTTATTTGTCCTATAAAGAAATGTCTCATGAACCTATGGACAGATTTTATTGATACTCCCATATAAAATAAGATAAAGACTTTACTGATCATGCAGGAAATTGTTGCGCCAGAGTTTCAGTACAAAGGATCATACACAAGGAACCACACAAGATTTAAAAAATAACACAGAATATAAAATACCAACAATCAAATATATTATATATACTGTATATGTGTATATGTGCGTACACATGCATCAAAACCCATCACTGTGGTGCTTAGACAGGTCTGAATGATCTGATAGTCTACAGTGTAGAGGAATGAAACAGTGTACAGTGTAGACTATCAGATCTACACTGTAGACTCTAATCTACAGTATACCCTTAAAGGTATACTGTATATTCTACAGTATACCTTTAGGGACAAAAAGGACTCCATTCGTTTAAAGGATCCTGCCTTACTGGCCACAGAAAATAAAGGACCTCCAATTCATTTTGTACCTGTAGGTGGAGATGTAAACATCCAATTTAGTAATGTATGTTTCCTGGCCAGCAGAGTTGTGAATCATATTAAGTCATTTTACCAGGAGAGAGATCAAGTGAAATAGACCACACCCCAAACAAGGCATTAAAAACATTTGGGGCTACATCTTCTCTCGTTCTATGCTGGACATCATAGCAGCTCCAAGCTGTGCTTTTAATTTACTGTGGCCTGTCTGCATGGCTCTCACAGAAAGGATGTTGTGTCAACTACTTTTACACTTCTGGTTTTAGCTCAGTGAGCTCGATGTAGACTCCTTTACTGCATGAAAGAGTGCCAAGAGAGAAGACATGTCTCCCCGAACAACATCTGAAATAAAAAATCTCATCGCTGTCTCCCATAAAGTTTTTAACACAATGAAGGAAATTTAAAGGTTAAAAATATTTTATATTGTGGTTAGCATTAACTTTCAAAGTCAACACTATTTGTCTGTTAGCTAAATATAGTAAATAAGTAGGCGTTATGTGTTGTCATTTTATGTTCTCATAAAAGGATGAAATTACCAGTAGTTCTCTGCATTTAACCCATCACACATGAGATACACCCAGATGGAGCTGTGGGCAGCTATGTAAGCACCCAGGGAGCAATTAGGGATTAGATGTCTTGCTCAAGGACACCACATCATGTGAGCAAGGCAGGGCGTCGAAACTGTGACTTTCTGATCCCAAGTCGGCTGACATACCTCTACCCCATCTTGACTTCAAAATATCCTATGAGCCACTGGACATATTTTATTGAAACTCTCAGAAAGTAATCCTTAGTTGACAAACTTCTGGAGTCACCCTGGACAGGTCTCCAGTCCATCACAGGGACACATAGAGACAAATGAGACAAACGACCAGTCGACCATTCACTCGCTCACTCTCACCTAGAGACAATTTAGAGTTACCAGTCAGTCTAACATGCATGTTTTTGGTCTGTGGGAGGAAAGCGGAGTACCTGGAGAAAACCCACACAGCACAGAGGGAACATGCAAACTCCACCCAGAAAGGCCTCAGGCCAGGATTCGAACTGGCAATCTTCTCACTGAGAGACAGCAGTTGAACCAACTGAACCACCGCTTTTAGAATCAACTGATATAAAATGGCTGTCATAGCTAATTGAGCTCAGTCAACACAAAAAAGTGCTACAACTTAATCATATCTACAGATGTTGAGCTAAAGTTTGGTGTAATAGAAACTAAGAGTTATGGACAACATAATCCCTGAGCTCTAACACATTTAGCAAGATCTCAAACTGTTACTTGATATAACGCACCTTATTTATAAGGTGCATCTTCAATTTTATCTCTCCTCGGTATAAAACAATCTGTTTTTAAGTATCACACAAAAATCCACAGATGATAATCATTCTTTCCATGAATGCTGAATTTTGAGGATTTATCCTCTGAAAAGGGCTTTATAATTTACCTTTCATACTTCATCCATCCATCCATCCATCCATCCATCCATCCATCCATCCATCCATCCATCCATCCATCCATCCTCTTCCAGTTTTATGGAGTTGGGTTGAGGTCCAGAATGGAAACTTGCACACTCCTCTCCATATTGACACTCTCCAGCCTTCCTGGGACATTCCAAGGTGTTCCAAGGATAATAATCCCTCCAGAGATTTGTCTTTCCACAGTGGAGTCTCCTCTCAGTGAGAAAACCTGCTGAAAATGTCCAAACAGCTGACTCCTTTAAATGTGTAGGAGATGCTGATTTCCTTCGCTCTATTTACTTATTACATACATCTGAATCTGGAACAAAGTTGCAGGAAAAAGCAGGATGGTGGTTTACATTTAAAAAGAACAAGTTATCCAGTAATATTTGGTAAGCCAGAATCAGAACATGTCACGCCTCCTCCCTATCAAACTTCCAGGATGATAACAGTAGCAGCTACTCTTAATCAACTCTCCTGTTGTGAATAAGTTGCAAGGCTTTATAATAACCTGCGCTGCAGCAGTGGAAGAAACAAGACTGAGCCCATGGACTGAGACAAGCAGCCATTTTCTAATGAGGGATGGAACCGCTCAACCATACAGCAACACTCTTCCTGTTAGGCTCCTCAAATTAAAGAAGCAAACGATGCGTGCAGCAAATTCTCGGCCCTGAATCTCCAGGGCTACCTTTCTCAGGGTGGAATGTAACTCTTTCCTCCACAATCGCAACTCTCATCTGCTCCACTGAGTCAAGCCTGCGCCCTGAAAAGGAAAATGACTCTCCATCTTCAGTGCTCTGCTGAATTACAACTGGATTTATCTACGGGCTGTTTTTATCAGCGCGCCCATGAAGTTAAATGTTTGTTTTGTCACACTGAGAACTGTGGCCTTTACTTCAAATGCTGCTGTGTTTATCTCCTTCACAGCAGTTCAGTAGCAGATGTCACTCATTTTCATGCTTCCAGAAACATTCAGGAGATTCAGCACCTGTCAAGTGAGCCAAAAAGTCGATGATTGGTAAATACGGAAATAACCAATTATTTTATTAGATACTGAAAATGTAGAAAAGGAGAAAAGCAGCTACTGCTTGACAATCCACCCACCCATCCATCCATCCATCCATCCATCCATCCATCCATCCATCCATCCATCCATCCATCCATCCATCCATC
>JARVGS010000614.1:5232748-5244445 GCA_031762315.1 Hypsolebias antenori
TGTGTTTTTGTCAGAATACTGTAGTAGAGAATGAGAAAGAAAGGGGTTGTGGCAGAAAATAGAAACATCTGGTAGGAGTCATTAGACAGTATGATCAAGATGTACAGTCGTAATAAAAATAGTAACGGTATGGTCCAAAAAGATGGGATTTTTTTTGGGTGAGGGGAGGAGGTTTAGAGGAGAGAAATGAGTGACTGAGGTCTCATCTAATGCATGGACTTCTCAGCTCTGTGGATTACTGCCCTCAGGGGGACTGCAGCTGCATGTCGGTCACTGTGGCACAGCCTGCAGTCCCCATCACCAGGGATTGCTCGGTGCAGAGATGAGACCCCCACTCGCTGTTTTCACTGCTCCAACCCTGTCTCTATCAACTCAGTTCTCCGTCACCATGGGCCCCAGCTTTTATGTGATCTGTAGTTGCCGGACAAGTCAGACATTTAATGGTTGTACTGGAATGATGGATCACCTCACTGTTCTCTGACTGAGTTACATATCGACTGCAACATTATGGCCCAGTTCCATTTCAGCCCAAGCAGCGTGCTTCCTGCCAGTAGCTATTTAGTGTTAAAAGCCTGTGAAAATCAAATAGGCCAGAACACTTCCATGATGCGGTGATGAACAGTAGGTGAGGTCAGGTGCTAATGGAACTTACTCACACACTTGAATAGAAATTTTGATTGGATGATGGATTGATTATTTCATCCCCTCTATAGTCGGGATTTATTTTCTTTCATCTTCCTCAGTGAGTCCACATTATGATTATGGAGAGTGTGGATCGTCTGTAATTAGTTATCCTCAGCTTTTCCGCTTCATTTTTTTTATTTATTTATTTATTTATTTTTTTGTGCGGTTGTATCATCAGTATTCATCTCAACAGAATATAACTATAAATGGCTGCCCACTGCTTGGTGCCCTAGTTTCATCTATTAGGAAATATAAAAAAGTAACGGGTAAAAAAGAATCAGCATAGAAGCTACTCGTTGCAGAAACTGGGTCAGAACTCACCTGTCTGACCAACAAGCAAGCAAAATGTATGTCCATGAGTATTTTACAGAAAGCCACATATTTAGTGTATGGGACTATGTTTGTTTCTCTGTTGGTAAAAAAAAAAAATTATCAACCACTGGAAAGATTTAATGAAACTCGCTGAGTGTAATTTTGGAGTATTCATCTAAATTAGGGCTGCACAAAATTAGAAACATGCAGTGTGCAATACTATTGCTTAAGATTGTAATGGTGATTGCAATTACCGGTAACTCATTTTTTTCTTCTGTCATAATTATAATTTAAACGAGATGTGGGCATCAAGGCCTGTTACAGTTTGTTGGACTGATTAAATACATGTATATTAAATACAGAACTAGACCTGTTGCGATAAATAATAAATCAATTATTTGCATGATAAATGAAAATTATCGACCCTGGTTTTATTTATCGGCTTTATCTTTTTCGTGTCTCTTTGAACTGAAGACACTGGATGACAAAAAGTTTGACTCCGGTGTTCTTTACTGACCCCTCCCTTTCTCTTTTCTCTTTAAAATCAATTTTAACTGTCCAAAATCGTGTTTTTGGATCGCTAAAAGCAGCTAGCTCAGAAGCTACGCTACAAGCTAAGCTAACAGGCCAACCTCGGGGGGGGAAAAACCCTCCCATCTTGTTGAAGCTCCAAAATTCACAGTTGAAACCCGTGCCTTTGTGTAAAAAGTTTTTCTCTGCAAAAAGAAGCTGAGAACTTGTTTACTGATTTATTTTTATTTTTTATTAAAAGCTTTGTGTGAAAAATCCTATGCTAAAGAGCTCAAACCACACCAAGCAGCCGCCATTTTGAGAACTGAAGAGAGACAGACCATGTCACGTCAAGGGGCCTCCCTCCCATTTTTCTTAAAGAGACACACTGCTTGCTCCCTTACTATCCATCCTTTGGTTCAAACAGTCTTGTACTGGCATCCGGTGGTAAAAAAAAAAAAAAAAAAAAAGTACTACATTCAAAACAAATTGACAAACATTTATTTTTAAATGTGATAAGAATTACTAATTATTGTACAATATCATCGTTTATCGCAATAATTTCTGAGGCAGTCGCCCAGCAAAATTTGTGATCGTGACAGGCCTATACAGGACATGAAGGCATGATACTGGAAATTTAACGGTGCACAATTTATTGCAGTCCTTTGTGATGTTTAACATTGCACATGCTAATATTGGTATCATGATAACGTTTTGATATATTTTGCAGCCCTAATATAAAACTGATAAACATTTAGATTCAACCCATTTCAAGATATTTTATAAGATATTATAAGGTAAGAATAATGAAATAATTACCTGATTTTTGACATGCCCATCAATCACCACCTACCTGCTTCTTCATTGTGCTTGTTTGTATTATGTTCCAGAAGCACAGGTTAAAATGAATATTAATGTGTACGCGATCCAGTTTTTGTTTTATTTTTATTTGAAATTCTATTGATTAGAACCAAGTTTACAAGTTCAAATTAGTAAGTTGGTTCTTCCATTAGTTCCTGAAGTAAGTGAAGTAGGGGTTAGATTCAGTTTAAAGTTGATAACTAATTGCTTTTTGTCATAATTGTTCCATGATACAAAACCAATAGTTATACAGTAAATGTAGTCACTCTTTTCTTATTTGTCTATTTAAGATAAAATAAGGTGATATAGAACTTTAATGATCCTGCAGGAAATTGTTGTGTCAGAGTTTCACTACAAAGGAACAAGCACAAGGAATCACACAAGATATTAAAAATAACAGAGAATATAAAAATACCAACAATTAAGTTCTAAACAGGTGTAAACAGAAACATTAAAGTGTTTATTGTGGTGCAGGATTAATTTTATTGTCCTATGTGTAGAAAGGGGGAGGAGTTGAAAAGTTTGAAGGACTTCCTGTGTCGTTCTGTGGAGCACCTCGGTGGTCTCAGTCTACGACTGAAGGTGCTGTGGTAAGAGTCCAGTGTGTCAAACAGTGGGTGTGACATGTTGTTCAGGATCTGGAGCAGGTTCTTCAGCATCCTCTGCTCAGACACCTCTGTCAGAGACTGCAGCTCCACTCCCAGAACTGAGCCAGGTCTCTTGATGAGCTTATCGAGTCTGTTGGCCTCAATATGGTTGAGATAAATAGCCCATGACAACTTTACAAATGTTTTTATAGAAAAATTTGTTGCCCAGACTACAAACTTTTGACTCACACAAGGAAACTGAAAACCCACAAATGTGGAGACATTTTAGAGATACCCTCTTGAATGTTGTTCACCACCAGTCCCAGCCCCATGAGATGCTGCTTAAAGCAACTAAGCCCCAAACAGAAGGGATAAAACGCCTTAAACACCCAACAGCTGAATTCACAACAGATGGACTCACAAACACTTAACAACAGAAGCTATAGAATGAAGAACAATGTAGGTCTGTGCTTTTTATCCCTCAGAAAAGTACTTTTGTTTGTTTTCCCTTGTCATTCAGTGAAGAGGGGAAATTAGAAATACTGTCTGTCCGTCCATCCCAGACAGTGCAGAGTAATGGATCCTGGTGAGTGGAAGAAGCAGTTTTATCCACAGACAGGTTAAATGGTGGCATTTGCCACCCCAAGAGCCATCTTTTTTCATTCATTCAACATTTATTTATACAGGTTAGTTCCATTGCTCCTCAGGGACTCATTTACAAGAGAGACCTGATTTTAACAAAGAATGATGACAACAATAAACAATCATAAAAGAAAGCAGACGCATTGAGAAGAACAAATGAAAGGAAATGGTATTAAAAACAAAACAAAAACAGCTAGATTGTAAAATGACATAGAATACTACAAACAGGAACATGTCTGCATTGGTTTTTGCCATGAACTTAGCAGATGTTTGAAGCCACTTGTGGCCCTTTTCCACTAGTAACGATACAGCACGGTTTGACTCAGCTCGGCATGGTTCCAAGGCTTTTCCACTAGCAACAGTTCATGGACCTGGTCCCTTTTTCAGTACGCATTTTTTCTGGGGTTCCAACCATGCCAAACTGGCTCTAAAACGTGACGTCACAACACTGTCGGTCACTGATTGGTCAGGGGGTGGACTCACTGGCTGTTTGAGAAACTTTCACAACAACCTGATCTGCCATTTGCAATAACAAACTCGAGGAACAACTGGACCTATTTTTAAGATTTTAAAAACAATAATGACAACACAGTGGTCTAATGCTGAAGTGCATGTGTTTTTTGTGCTTGGTGGCCGACGACAAAATTCAGAGCGAGCTAGATGGAGCTCTGCCGGTCCCCGACTTCCCCTGTTCCTCTCCACCGGAGCCTCGGAGCCCCCTCAGGCCGGGCGTCATCTCCCTGGCTCCGAGCTCCGCCGGTCACCGCAGAAGATCCTCCGTGCTGCCGACCCGCAGGAATACATGATGCCGAGGCTCGATAGAGATGACTGTCAGATTTAGCTGCCACATTTATGCGCCCTTAAAACCTAATAGTTAATGCACAGGTCACCCTCTGTTAATCTGTCCTAATGACATTAAGACATGAATGGCTTCAAATATATTTTGTTTTAATGATCAGAGAACTGATGTCGTGTTTAACTCTAGCTCTACTGCTGACTTTGTTCCTGCAAACCTTGACTCTCTTGAGCCATATCTTACAGTAAGTCTTTTACAAATCTTGGGAAGGTTTTAGACTCTGATTCAAAGTTTAATAAACAATTTAACTCTGTTAACAAACGAGATTCTTCCATTTAAGATAGATAGCTAAGCTTGAGTCCATGTTGACCTTGAAAAAAATAGTCTGTGCATTTGTTACAACCAGGCTAGACTACTGGAACGTTGGGGTCAGTCAGGTCTCCCTTTCTCGTCTCCAGTTTGTCCAACTGCAGCTCGACTATTAACAGGAACTCATAGGTTTGAGCATATTTCACCAGTATTGTCCTCCCGTCACTGGCTCCCTATACCAGAATTGATGTTAAAATTCTCCTGCTGATCTTTAAGTGCATAAAGGCCTTGCACCCTCACATCTCTCTGGCCTACTTCAACCTTATGTTCCTTCTTGGACGCTGAGCTCATCTGATCAGCTGCTTTTGGTTGAAGCTCAGAGGAGATCAGGCTTTTTCAGTCATGGGCCCTAAACTCTGGAACAATCTGCCCCCCAACATTAGACAGGCCATTTTCACTGACTTTTAACGCAGTGATTTAGTATTTTATTGTTTTGTGTTTTACATTTTCTTTTGATGCATTTCATTTATTGTTGGTATTATTTTTTCATTAAATTACTGCCATTGATTTTTATTGTTAAGCACTTTGGTAACAGCTGCTGTTTTTAAATATGCTTTGTAAATAAATTTGACTTGACTTGTTTATTACGTGACTGCTAAGTTCATGGCAAAAACCAACACAGACATGTTCTTGTTTTTAGTAATTTACATTTCTTCTATTTACGTCTTCACTGTATATGCTTTTTATATGATTGTCTACTGTTGTTTGTACCTCACCTGTGTTCTTTGTTTAAAACAGTTCTCTCGTGTCTCAATGCGACTAACCTGCATAAATAAAAGTTATAGGTTATAGATTAATTTTGTGTGTCCTTCTCAGAGATTGGCTAAATGATTAGACAAATTTTAATGTTTAGGAGAATTTTTAAAATGTGTTCCAAGTATTTTCAATAAACCAGTGCCCTGCATGTTGACCTTAAGCAGCTGTAACTTCACTACAACCCGTCACACTTTTATCTGTTATCTATTATTCATATCAAGAGAGACACACAGATAACTTCCTCTTCACAGTCACACACAGACACACACTGTTGTTACCCAGAGTCCTTTGTATGTGGAAAACAAATGGAATGACTGCCTTTTGTTGCACAGGAGAGATGGGAAACTTCACGTTTTCTGTGCTGGATTTGAACGTAGACTCTCCATTCAGAGAATGACTTATGACTGCAGGCTGCATTGTGCAAATACTGCTGCACGAGAGGGATTGAATTAAAATTTATCAGCTTTGGGTTGGCATCCATCTTCAAACACATTTCTAACAGATGAAAATATAAAAAAAGAAAAGAAAAAGTGTGTATGTGTGAGGATTGAATGCATTCAAGTATAGTTCTGTTTAGTTCCATTGTTCCATCTTGGTTTCGCCCGGGCTGATTCCAGAGCATGCTAGTAGTTTGTCTGCCGGGACTGGGGAACTGTCTAAATGTTGGTACCATCACTTAAAGTTAATACATGCACATTTTAAAAGGTTTATTTGAAAAGCTAAGCTAAAACATACAGATCCCAAAAAAGGTCCTATTCATTTTTTTTAATACAGTTTAATATTAGAATGAAGTGCCCAGAATGTAATAACTGTGCACAGCAAATGTATTAATAATAAAAATATGATGCCACTTGTTCCCAGAGTAAATACAGAAGCATCAGCAGGCAGCGCTTCTTGTGTAGAGGCTGATAAATGACTCTTGTTTCTTTGGTAATCAGTAATCATTATCAATTTGCATGGAGCAATTGTTTACTGTGCACCTAAACAATTTGCTAATGTCCAGTTCACAGAAGATAAACCCTTGTGGAAAAATGCCGTGCTCGTTGCTCCCGGTTAATAACTCGGCTGTCCAAAGCTTTTCATGGTCTTAGCACAACAAGCCGACGCCGTGTCGCATCATAAAGCTGCTGTTTTATTCATGTCACAGTTTTTAACTCAGCCCATGAGCGGAAGGATGAGGGATCAGCGTCCTGTCAGAGCTACAGGCGCCCAACTGAAAAAGCGCATGAGATGTGAGACATGACGCTGAGCGGAGCGCCGTTAGCCCCGTACGGCGTCTCTGAACGAGCTGCTTGTTGAGAAGAGAAAGCATGGTCATGTCTCCATCTCAAAGCTGTCACTTACTCACCCCCGCTCCCCTGCCCCTCTGCTGAATGTTATATTGCAGCGTTCCCTGCCCCCTCCCTCCTCCCTGACCTGAAAGCCAAATTGCCTCCACTTCGTCACCAGGCGGGCTTCTGTGAACTTGCTTGAATTACAGCCAGCAAAGGCTGCAAGTGTTCAATCTGCTGCTGCAGAGTGTGGGCTAATAGACAGGGCTGAGGTGCTATAATTGAAAGGCCCCTTCACCAGCAATAAATAAGGAAGGTTCCCCTGGGGGGCCAATAAGGGCCAGGCGAGGGAGTGTATGGAATCAGCCTGTTAACCCCCCACTGAGGGGATAAGATACAGGTGTGCTTATCCTTCATTATGAATGGACTGGAACATGTCTGTACATGATGCAAATGTGATATTTTCTGAGGCGCCATTTACTGATGTTTCCATTCCAGTTACTTATAAGAACCCTTTTTATGTTGCAGACCATCGTCTGTGCCACATGGGGATGATTGGCATATTTTCAAAACCTGGTTTTTAAATTTGGATAGATGTTTGAAGGCTGTAGACCCATCAAACAAAAGGTAAACCCAGGTGGAGCAGTGGGCAGCTGTTTAAGCACCAGGAGCCTCATGCACAAAGACTTGCGTGGATTTCCTACTGAAACATGGCATACGCTTAAATCGAGAAAACAGCGTATGCACAAATAAATTCAGATGTATGAAACTGTGCATACGCATTAATCCAAGAACACTTCCTTTGTACATTCCAACCAACGGAGAATTGAGCGCACATCAGGGAATACCCCACTCCTCCCTCAAGATGCCTCCATTTAAATATGCAAATAGATTTAAATCTGCCCTACACCTGAGGAATCTGCTCAGCACTATCATAAAGCAAGTCTACACACGGGCAAAAGAGGAACTTCACAGAACGTGAGTTGGAGACACGTCAAAATGAGGTAGATTCGTAAAAACATTCTGTTTGTCTCGCTGTCCTCTGGCATTAGTGCCAAGCTAAGAGGAGTGCGCGGGACAATGTGGGTAAATGCTTTGGTTAGAGCAGCACACCTGCAGAAATTAGGAAGAAATGGTCAGACCTATTAGGACGATTAAATGAATTTACTCAGCAGCCACCCTATCCCACACCGTGCCAGCCTGTAGTCTGTTCCAGCCATGCTGTTCATCAGAATGAATGAATCGTGTTGAACCAGACCGCCTCCCCACCGTGTTGGTCAGTTGATTTTGCACATCACGTATAATTTGTACACTGATTGAATGAAAATACTTCCTGTTAACATAAACATCTTCATCCTGTAATGGTGCTTTTATAGTGATGTGTGTGCAGTCCACAGCTCTGATTACATTAGGAGAACCTTCTGTGGCTGCAAATTGAGCTTTAATGCTGGCCTGTTCAGCTACATTGTGGGTAATTTGATATTCCTGGTTGACATATGGATCATTCCATCCCACGCAGCTGGCATGGCTCGGCTCAGGGTGGACTGGCTCCATCCTGATCGGTCTGCCAGCTCCTGCTGGAATGGCTCTGTTGATAGGAAGCCCAGTATGGTCAGCAGCTGTATGTGCACGGGCAGTGCGCTGCTGTGTCGCGCTCCAAGATCAGCAGCAGTTCCAAGCACAGTTCCAAAAGGACTGTCCTTGGAAAACTGAAACGTCCCATGAGCCAGACGTCATCGTGGACCAGAAAATCCTCTCTGTCTCCATAAATGCACGCTCTCTGAGTATGGCTCCATTTGCTACATGAGGCTAAAGCCGTTGATGTTAGAGGTATTTTCTGCACCACTTTGCACAGCTTTTTTATCCACTCATCTAAATGCATACCGTGGATGTATTAATTGTTCCTCGTTTGTGTCCTGTGTGTACAATAATAATTCTCGCATCAATAACAGTTTTCCAGAATCGCCAATAGACCAGTAACCATAGAAACGTGCATGCATCATCCATGCAGTTGGCGTGGGGCTGCACACATTTCCACGGTCATTTCATTCTTGATAGATCTGAAGTTTTGTGTGAAAAGGGGCATACGTCATGTTTTTGTGCGTACGCACCCTTTGAACACGAGGTCCCTGGAGAGCAGTTAGGGAATCGTTGTCTCGCTCATGGACACCACGACATACGAGCACAACGGAGAACCGACCCTGTGGCTTTCTGGGTCAAATGCATCAAATGCAGCTAATCAGCTGTAGATGTAAGAATAGTTTGTGAAGGTTTCAGACAAATCCCATCCATGGTTCATGATGTACAGCATAGACAAATGGACACTCACGTGAGAAGCCAGGTTATAAGGGGGTCACTAGTCCATTACACTCTTGTACATGATTCAGAATCTCAGTCCTGCTGGAAAACAGTATTTTTTTTGACATGCACAACAGTTCGTTCAGGCTCACAGTGAAAACATATCAAATGTAACACATCGACTCAGTGATGTAACCAGAGTACTGTCAGTGTATAGAAATGTTTTGCATGGCTCACACAGTGCGGGGAAGATAAAGAACTGATCCTGGACCAGTTCAGGGTTTCTGTGTGAGATGGAGAAGGAAGCAGGAAAGAGCAGCGCTGTGGGAAGAGTTGTCACATTGTTATGATAGAAAAACATTTACTTTACATCAGAACATCCTGACACTGCTCAATCACCCAGATAAAAAAACCAACAAAGTTAAATCAGGTCCTCTGGACGGATTATTTTTGTTGAAACGTTTCATCTTTCAACCATGAATGAAAGGAACATGTCTGATTTACTTTTAGTCTGAGTCTGAGCAACTATGAAATAAAATTATTTCCTTTGCAGTCCAACATTTTGAATAAAGAGGTTTTAGTTGAAACATAAGTTGAGAACAACTCTCAGCTACTACCACACCAAACTTTAAACTAATACTGACAAAGTCCTCTGAGCTAGTCACTTTTGAATTTTCTGAAGTCATTTAGCTCTGGCAGCCATCTTGTTTCTGATAACGCAAGTTAAACAGTTGTGGATATACATCCAGTAATTACCTTCTGAGAGTTTCATTAAACTCTGACCAGTGGTTTATAAGATATTTTACTAAAAGACAAACAGTATTCTTCCAACAGTTAAGGCCAGAGGTTTAAGCACATAGCTCCCTGTGTAGAACTTGGATAATGAGTTGGGGATGACTCTCAGCTACTACCAAACTTAATTTTAACTGCATATCTCCAGGCTTGATTAGCTGTGGCAGCCATCTTGGATCAGGTTGAATCCAAAAGTCAGTTAGTTTTAAAAGCACACCCAGGGATCGCTATCAGAATTTAATAAAACATGAGACGTTTTGCTAACAGAGAGACAAACAAACACTGTCAGGAAATTGCATCATGGGGAAATCTGCGGCTCTCTTCAGTATTTTAATCAGGGCAGCAAAAAAAGTGTGTTGTTTTTGATAGTTATTGCAATTTTAGAGAAATAAATTTTATTTAAAAAAACGGACAGCTGATTTATGAAATGAAGCAACACGACTGGATACATCAATTGTTTTTCCTGAGCAAAGTGCATTGTGGGAAATGAAGTGCATGGTCAGAATGCAAACGTTCACTGCTCCTTCCTGCCTCCTGGGTCAGAAGTCGTCGCTTGAACTTACTGCGAGCACGGTAACTGGTGCACCCTCAAAGCTCTTTGAAATGAAGCAGAATCATCCACACGCTGCAGCTCCTGACAGATACGAGCTTTTCATGCATCCTCACGACCGAGCGGAGGAGTTTTCCGCGTCTTAATTACCTCACATTTGGCACAGTGCACCGCAGAGCCACCGGGGGCCGCGGGGCGTTCCAGGCTCTGCTGAGACTCTCAGACAGCGGCTGGTGACAGAAGCCAAGGGAGGACGCAGCAGAGAAAAGTCTCCTAACCATCGTGGCTGAGATGACAGGAGCCGTTATGACGGGATGGGGGGAGGGGGGGCAGCAATCCCCAAAGAGGAGCAGAAGAAAGAAAGTGCTAGCTTCAGGGAGAATTCCCCTCAGGCGCACATGGTGGGATTGAAACATCCATACGACTGCTTGGAGCAGAAGATATTCATGTTGTCACGCTTATTGTCTTGTTCTTTGGAGACATTGTTTACTGGCAGATTTATTTCAATTTTTTCCACTTTGCACAACAACCTCAAAGGAATACCGATGATGGTGGAGGGTCGATTTAGAAACGCCTAAAGGAAAAAGTGTTTGGAGCCACAAACCTCAGGCACAAAAAGATGGACAATCACACTGTAAATAGTCTTTGAATAATTAATCAGTCCTTTTGGGTTGCTTCAACCAAACAAGCTTTAGTAAAATATCTTAAATAGGCTAAACTTGGTGTAATGTATGCCATAAATGTGTTTCAATTATGTAATAATAATAATAATAATAATAATAATAATAGCTTTTATTTATAATGCACTTTATAGTCACAACAAATCTCAAAGTGCTACAATGAGTGAACATCACATAACATCAAGGCAAACGCAACCACAAAGAGCAACTGAGAGGAGGACCAACCAGGAGGATAATGCCTCGGAAAGATCACATCAAAACTTAAAATGCACAAAATACAGATAAGGTACTCAAGAACTATGGGTGCAATAAAAAACAAAAGTACAATTCAATCGATTAAAAAAATGTACCAAGAAGAGTACTTCTGACATGTCCGAGTACAGCTGGGCTCCTCAAATGACATCACTAACCAAGTGTCTGGTGTTGAAACTTAGCTTCCCCTCTCAGCTTGGAGAACCCCTGCTACACTTTCCATGACCTACACAACCTAAAAAGAAAATCTCCTTCAGTTTGAAGGTAATCATGATGCCGCTCCTTGACAAAATAGGTTTTTCCTTCATTTTCTGCACCCTTGAGATGCTCTTCTGGG
>JARVGS010000614.1:5386469-5400565 GCA_031762315.1 Hypsolebias antenori
CTATTTATAGTGGGGGGTGGTGTGCTGCTGATCTCAACTCGGGATGTCGTGGGTCGGTGGGCAGAATACTTCGAAGACCTCCTCAATCCCACTGGCACGTCTTCCACCGAGGAAGCAGAGCCTGGAGACATTGGGTTGGGCTCTCCAATCTCTGGTGCTGAGGTCACTGAGTTGGTTAAAAAGTTCCTCGGTGGCAGAGCCCCGGGGGTGGATGAGATTCGCCCTGAGTTCCTTAAGGCTCTGGATGTTGTGGGGTTTTGTTGGCTTGCACGACTCTGCAATATTACGTGGACATCGGGGGCAGTTGCCCTGGATTGGCAGACTAGGGTGGTGGTCCCCCTACTCAAAAAGGGGGACCGTTGTGTATGTTCCAACTACAGGGGGATCACACTCTCAAGCCTCCCTGGTAAGGTCTATTTGGGGGTTTTGGAGAGGAGGGTCTGTCAGATAGTCGAACCTCAGATTCAGGAGGAGCAGTGTGGTTTTCGTCCTAGTTGTGGAACACTGGACCAGCTCTACACCTTCAGCAGGGTCCTGGAGGGTGCGTGGAAGTTTGCCCAACCAGTCTAAATGTGCTTTGTGGACTTGGAGAAGGCCTTTGACCACGTCCCTCGGGGAGCCCTGTGGGGGGGTACTCCGGGAGTATGGGGTACCAGGCTCTTTCATATGGGCTGTTAGGTCCCTGCACGACCGGTGTCAGAGCTTGGTCCACATTGCCGGCAGTAAGTCGGACTCGTTCCCAGTGAGAGTTGGACTCCGCCAAGGTTGACCTTTGTCACCAATTCTGTTCATAACTTTTTTATGGACAGAATTTCTAGGCATAGCCAAGGTGTTGAGGGGATCCATTTTAGTGGCCTTAGGATCGCTTCTCTGCTTTTTTGCAGATGATGTGGTCCTACTGGCTTCATCAGGTCGTGATCTACAGTTTTCGCTGGAGCGGCTTGCAGCATAGTTTGACGCGGCTGGGATGAGGATCAGTTCCTCCAAATCCGAGGCCATGGTCTTGAGCTGGAAAAGGGTAGGTCCTGCCCCAAGTGGAGGAGTTTAAGTATCTCGGGGTTTTGTTCATGAATGAGGGAAAAATGGAGTGTGAGATCGATAGGTGGATAGGTGCAGCACAACAACATATGCTCCCATCTAGATGTCATCTCTTTCAGGGAAGACTCTGCATTTTTCAACAAGATAATGCCAGACCACATTCTGCAGCAATCACAACATCATGGCTACGTAGGAGAAGGATCCGGGTACTGAAATGGCCAGCCTGCAGTCCAGATCTTTCACCTATAGAGAACATTTGGCGCATCATAAAGAGTTTGTACAATCATCCATGGATTTAAAGCTGTGAAGCTCCTCCGTTGTAGGCACTCCTCATATTCTATCAGTATTCTCGTACTCAGCACTTTGTTTGGCCTTGTTGCTGTTTCAAGTGCTTTATAAATAAAATGATATGGTATGGTATGGTATGGTATGGTATGGATGGTATGGTATGGTATGGTGTTCACTAAATAATTAATGATATCAGAGTAACTTCTTGGTGACAACTTGTCCGCTTCATCTGACAATTTCTTTCTCCACCTCAAAGGGGTCAACTCTGACCGCATCTAATTTGTGTCTATATCTTGCTCTTGTAAAGAGTATCAATATACTGAACTGTAGTCTGTGTGTTCGCCATTTTCCTTGCATTTGCCTTTACATATGGCAGAAAACCCGGTATTGCACAATACCAGTCACGTGTGTGGGAACTATGTATTCAAAGAGCAGAGAACTGAACTGTGGGGTTCAGGTTTTACAGGCTGAGGTAAGATACACACATACCTATGTAGATTGCCAAATCACACCTCACACCTTAACAGTAGGTGTTTCTTAAGATCTTTGTTAGTCTAATTCACAGATGAGGCTCCTCTCTTCCCATCAGGTGTGAAAACTGGCTAGGAATTAGTCTAATTAACGATATCAGAATAACTTTTCAGTGACAACTTGTCCACTTCATCTGACATAATTTCTTTCTCCACCGCGAAGGGGTCAACTCTGACCGCATCTATTTTATGTCTATATCTTGCTCTTGGCAAAGAGTATCAATATACTGAGCTCTAGTCTGTCTGTTTGCCATCTTCCTTGAATTTTCCTTTATATATGGCAGAAAACCCGGTATTGCGCAATATAAGTCATATGTGTGGGAACTATGTATTCAAAGAGCAGAGACTGTGGGCTTCAGGTTTTACAGGCTGAGATAAGATACAAGCAGCTGACAGTGATGATAGAGCTTGGAACAGAACAACATGCCGAATTCATCTGAGAAGAGTTCGGGTCGGAGAGTGAAGTTTGTGTGTGTGTGTGTGTGTGTGTGTGTGTGTGTGTGTGTGTGTGTGTGTGTGTGTGTGTGTGTGTGTGTGTGTGTGTGAGTTGGGGGGGTTGGAAAGTTTGACGGAACCGGAGCTGCTATAATTCACTGCTCTCTAAAATAGTAATTTCAATTCATCCTTTATTTAACCCTGAAACAGGAAAGAGTGGAAAATAATTTGCAAAAAATTACCCTGACTAACAACCGTGAGGTGGCGGTGAACAGCTGAGCTTTATTTAGTGGAGGTGGCTCTCCTGTGTTGAGCCATGCATCTGTGAAGAGGCTGTTTAGTTTCCCAAATGTAGAGGTCTGGACAGTCCTCACTGCACTGGACTGCATACGCTGGGATGTTGTGTTTGTTGAAAATCCTTCTGAAATTCTCTTATACTCCAGTCACATAAGGGATGACAAGGTTTATCCGTCTGTTCTCTTTTTTCTGTTTATTAATGTGTTTTGTAGATTTCCTCGCTGACTTGACAAAAGCCCAGTTAGGATATCAACGTTTGGAGAGACTTTTTTATGTGTTTCTGTTCCTTTTCCTTCCATTCTGTCTTCGTGGGGATGCGTTCGGCCCGATGCTGTAAAGTTCTGATGACTTTTTCCAAGTCTTTTAAACAGGAACTCACATTAACAATTTCTGTTAATGCTAATTGAGGAAAACAAAATGTAAAGAAGCTTTTGAAGTCAAAACATTCACCGTTCACGTTTATTGAAACACTGACAAAAGCCAGTCAAAGTCTTAATTGCGAGCATATTGATCAATCCAAGATCTATGTTCTCTCAATCAGCACCTTTCTTGTTCGGCATGAATCAAACCACACCATCTCTGGTTGCAAAGCATTCTGGGTAACGGAGGATGTTCAGCTGTAGTGACCCGTTCAGCCTCCTTACACGAGAGCATTAACATTTAATGAATCTGTGAGTGATCTCGTAGATTCCCACTGACTCTTTGGCTTTCTCATCATAATCTGTCCAATCCTGAAAGATTCAAAATGAATGGGTTTTTTTGTGTGTTGTTAAAAAAACCTGCATAACTTGAAACATTCTCCAATACATAATGAAAATACCTACTTTTTCAAGCAGGTTGACTTCAGGGAACTGTGTTCCACTTTCTGCTCCTTCTGCAGCAAAGCCAGCCTGGAAGAAGACAAAAACATCTTTGTTTTTTTAATGTTTCACTAAATATTCTTAGTTTAGATGTATAGATAGGCCTTTATTGAATGCTGGATTGCTGTTACCGGTAGTTAAGAAGAATATAAAACCTCTTAACTTGTGATTGTTTTTTTCTCATCAAACTGAATAAAAACGCCACATCTTTGTTACATTTTTCTAGTGCAGTAGTTTTTAATAGCACAAATTCTGAATGTGCTTGTTGCAGAACTGTTTTTGTATGAAATACAAGCAATTGTTGATGAATCTAAGAAGAAAATCAACAAATGACCAGACAAGAAGTTTACAGCTGGAGTCTTGAATCTTCTCTAAAAACCCACCAGACAAACAATTTGTGCTTAAAATGTGATGCACACACAATATTCAGTTTTTTACTTGTGGCTGAAAATCAACCGGCTCCAGACCTCGACACTCGAACTGCACCATTGTCTTAAAGGTCTCGTTGTCCTCAGCCTTTAAAGAAACAAACAACAACAAACAACTGACGTTAGAAACGCACACACACACAAATCCGTCGAGCAAGATTCAAAATCCGCTCATTGTTATAGTTGGGGGCGGCACAGTGGCTCAGTTGGTAGAGCTGCTGCCTCTCAGTGAGAATGCCGCTGGTTCAAATCCCAACCGGGGCCTTTCTGGGTTGTTAGTCTGATTGGTGACTCTAAATTGTCTCTAGGTGTGAGTGAGAGATTGAATGGTTGTTTGTCTTGTTTATCTTTATGTGTCCCTATGATGGACTGGAGACATGTCCAGGGTGTCCCCCACCTCTCACACAGTGATAGTTGGAAATGGGCACCAGTGTCCCCCGCTTCTCGAAAAGAAGAAGCAGGTAAGCATAATTGGATGGATGGATGGATGGATGGATGGACGGATGGATGGATGGATGGATGGACGGATGTTATAGTTGGAGCTATAGGTCGTATATCACTGGGCTGGGGCTTCAGGTAATACAATCATTCACAATCAAGTGTCCTCCACATCTCTTTGGGAGGTTCTGAACTTTGTCATGAGTCTGGAACTTTGAACATCTTTAAAAAGAGTCTCAAAACACTCTGTCTTACTGTGGACGTCTGAAACTTGTCTCGAACCCAGCTCAGTTTAGTTTCCAGAGTCAGAAAGTGTGAAAAATGTAAGACAACTATGACATAATTTGGTGATCTGTGAAATCTACCGTATTTTTTGGCCTATAAATCACAGTTTTTTTGCATAATTTACATGCCCTGTGACTTATCGTCCAAGTGACATATTTGTGGATTTTTCCCCCCCATATTTTATAAACCTTTTTTTTTTCAGAGATATGACCATTTTCATTCATTCTGACTGAAAGAAAAAAGAGCAGTACCATTTTCAGCCACTTGATGGCAGCAGAGTAGTAATAGTTATATGGCATGCCATTGTATCATGTAATGGGTAAACGTGGCTATAATGACACGTTCAAAAAAGTTTATTTACTATACTTTACTTTGTACTGTATTGTCTTTTGTGAACTTTTTTTAATTTACCATGTCCTGGATGACTGAGAATCTTCACCAGTTTTTAATGATTCAATCGGTCTGCCATAATCTCCCCACCTTCATTCTGCTCGTTGTTTGGAACCGTCAATCCTGCTGCACCGCACCGGCAAAATGCAGCTAATTTGACCATTAAAGTGCATTTATTAAGTAAACGTTAGACTGAGACACAGTTTTGCTATAATTCCGAGCAAACAAATAATTGTTTAGATGTTTATCTTGTTCAATTTCGAAGAAACGAGCAGTGTTCCTCCTCGTTTTTTTCTCCCTCTGCACGTTCACGGAGCACAGAGGCAGCAAAAAAATGTTTGAATTACAGCTGATTTGACCATTAAAGTGCATTTATTAAGCAAACATTACACTGAGACACACCTTTGCTATAATTTCGAGCAAACAAATAAATGTTTTGAGGCATTTGTCTTGTTAAATTTACACAGCAACTCATCGTGTGCACACGTTTACTTCCGCATAACGGCTTTTGAAATACAGCTGATTTGACTGTCAAAGTGCATTTATTAACCAAACGTTACACTGAGACACACATTTAATTTAATTTCGAGCAAATAAATAATTGTTTTTAACTGTTAATCTTGTAAATCCTTGTTAAAGTCCTCCCGTGCACACTACAGTGGCCGCCATTTGGCAGCCTATCAGGTTTTGGCACAACACCAGCCTACATTTCCGGGTTGTCAGCGGTGACGTATAATAGATGTGATGTATACGACAAAGCATCATATTTATGGATTTTTCCACTTTATTAGACAGATATGGACTGATGCGACTTATAGGGTGGAGCGACTTAAAGGGCGGAGCAACATGTTGGGCGTAAAATACGGTATATAAACACTAAAATAACTACTTACTATTTGTACTACTTTCCCTACTTTGCTGTTTTCACTTATTGCGGGAGGGCTGGGAACAGAGCCCCAGCGATAAATGAGGGACTACTGTAAACCACATCATGTGAACCTTGCTGCCTGCCTGCAGCAGAGTAGTGCTCTGCTAACTCTACTTACTCTTTGTGTGCAATGCAAACAATCTGAACTATTTCAACAAGCTGCTTTTATAAAAAAGTAGGAAAGAACTTCAGCAGAAAACTGGAAATATTTCAGAAAAGTTGCCCAAACTCATCATAGTTCATTGATACAGCATAAGTTGTAGAAATACTTAAGATTTCTCAGTCTGTCTAAAAATGTTGCGGCTTGTTGGAAAACTTTAAAACATGGTGGTCATACCTGCTGTGCAAAAGAGAATGGTGTTGCCAGCGACCCCCGCAACACAAAGGAAGAAGAGGGTGAAAATAATGGATTGATGGTTCTAGTGATGTACTGGAACAGGTGGTTACTTACATTATAGGGTGTAATCGTGTCTCGCAGGATATCTGTAAGGAAAACATTTACTTGCCATTGGTTTTAAAATACAGAAACTTTATAAACTGGAGCACGATTTCGTACCAATTGAATTTTCTCTACCACAAAGTTTACACTTTTGCACCATACTGGCACTTCCTCGGCCTCCTTTTAACGGCACACTTTCCTGGAAACACACAAGCAGAGGAAAAGTCAGATCCTGAATGAATGGGCAGTGTTAAAAACTTCAGTCAGCTGATCTTCATGCTCACCACCAGAGTCACATACTGCCATTTATCTGGAACCTCACCACAGTTTCCACACTTGAGCTAAATGAGGGAACAAAATAAAAATTATATATATACTGTATATGTATATTTAAATACAGTAAAAAGTTTGTATGTACAACTACTGTGTGAATGTTTATGAAGCATTCACACTATTGTGATCCATTTTCCTTCTGTATGTTTTTGACATCTTTCTCATTCCACAATTTTAGTGATACTTGAACAAATCATATATCAAAATGTTCAGCTCATTTAGGATAAGTGTCTATCAATTTTGTATTGGTGCAACTTTAGCTATTTTGAAATATTTAGCCTTTTCTACCACTTTTTTCCTCATAGAAAATTAATTGAGCTCATTTTACATACTTCAAATCTTTAGATCTGTTTACAACCTTTTACTGCTCCTTTCAGATTTTGTTCTGCTTCAGCTTCCTTGTGCAAATTTAAACTTTTTTCAGCTACTTTCGGCTGTTTTTCCCCAGCTGTTTTGTGCTCCTTTCAGATTATTTTTGTTAACTATATTTCTGTGCTTCTTCTAATTTCTTTCTGCTAATTTCAGTTTCTTGCGCTCTTTTCAGCTTATTTATGCAAGTTTCAGCTTTTCCTTCTATTTCAGCTATTATTTAGCTGTTTTCATACTAATTTTACCTTTTTGGCTAACTCCATATTTTTTGCACCTATTTCAGCCTTTTTCAGTCTAATTCAGCAAAACTGAACTGAAACTGTGCTCTCTCCACTTCCTTCTGGTAATTTAAGCTTCTTTCTGAATTTTAGCTACTTTTTAGCTGTTTGTTGTTGTTGTTGCTAACTTTAGCTTTTTTCAGAAAATTTCCATTTTTTTGTGCTCATTTCTGCTTCTTTCAGCAAACGTGTTCTGCTTTCTTCTGCTAATTTATTTAAGTTTGTTCTACCTTTTTAGCTCATTTTATGTTTTTTTTTAGCTCATTTCAGCTGTTTTCAGATCAAATCAATTTTTTGTGGTAATTTCTGCTACTTTCTGCCTAATTAACGTCTGCTAATTTCAGCTGGTTATGCTCCTTTCAGCTTTTTTCTGATAGTTTCAGCTATTTCAGCTGCTTATTTAGCTGTTTCGGAGCAAAATTTTGCTTTTCAGCTATTTCCAATTTTTTAAATCTCATTTCAGCGCTTTCTACTTCCTTCTTGTAGCTTAAGCATCTTTCATTCTTTTCAGCTACTCTTCAGCTATTTTTTAAATAAATTCAGCTAATTTCTTCATTCTCTGCTCATTTCTCGAGGCTCAATGGGATTAACTTGCTTAAATAAAGGTTGAATTTCTGCTTATTTAAACCCCAGCAAATATTTGTTCTTTCCGCGTTCTTCTTCTAACTTTGGCTTGTTCTTCCATTTCAGCATGTTTTTTAAGATATTTTCAGCTGTTTTTCAGCAAGTTCTACAGCAAAAGGTATTCGCACTGCAGTTTCACAGAAAATGCAACAGTTATTTAGTTTAAGAATAAAATCAGCACTACAACCTCTGTAGGTCGGTTTCTAAATGAATATAGCTACACACACACAACTAATATACACAACTAACGCACTACTCTTTGCTGATTTGGGCTACAAACAAACAAGTGTGCAAAAGCAAATAAAATGCTAAATTAAAGCCAGTCTACCTTTAAAAACCAGCGGAAGTCTTCACCCAGTGGTCTCACACTGGTTACATTCTCTAAAGAAGCTTTAAACTGGAGGCCAAATTTCTGTTATGCATTGGAGAAAAGTGGAAAGTTAGACTACTACAAAAATATTTAAACGTTTTCAGCATAACCCAGAAACACATACGAACCACCATCTTGTTGTTAGCCCGATGACTTGTGATGGTGCGTTCAAATCTCCGCGGAAAATCTAACTCCTAGACTAAAACACTATTTTTAACAATTTAGTTGCGGCGATATGCAAGTAATTTTTTGTTATTTGGGAGCAGTGTATAAAAAGTTTAACTGAAATAATCAGGGCTCACTCAGTTAAACAGTTTTGTGTAAAATTATATTTATTTCGCGTCTTTTTCCCCGACAAAAACAATACACTAATAAAATTCCGTAAACCTTAAATCCTCCTGTTTTACGGAAATCCTGAGGGGACAAACAGCCCGACAAAAGGCAAAACGTTTATGAAAATTAAAACAGCAACATCTGATAAGACACTACATTAAATTCTAAAATGTTTCTCAACTTAATGTGTTATTAATACAGAAAATTTATCCAGTAAAACCTCAGAAGGCAAATTCACATTAATGTAGCAACAGTTTTAAACCAAAGTATTTTACTGGAGACCTATTTTACTCTTCCTCTAATTACTTCACAGAAATACTTGTATTACACCAAAGTGCATGTGTGGGTAATTTGGACCTTCATTCATGTAGCCAGTAGGGGAGGCAGTTTAAATAGTTTTGAATAAAACTCAAGACAAAATGTTTCACAGCATTTTATGTGAATGCTGTGTTATAAAACTGTGCTGTCAGTTTCACATTACAGTTAATGATTATTTCTGTGGGTCTAGCCAGTATGGATCTATGCGTCCCCACCAAGACAACAACAACAGGGGCTGCATCAGAGATAAAAGAGCCTGTATCCTTGTGAAATGAAGGAGAGGACATGTTCTACATCCAACAGAGAAAAAAAACAAACAAGAAGTTTTTGATGGATCATAAGAAAGAAAACAGAAGTTCAAATACACAGTTTAGAAATAACTCAACAGCACTATCAGTTTTACCACCTTGGATTTTACCAACAGCAACAGTAGACAGGACACTAATGGAGAAAAAAAAGGACAACACATACATTCACATACAGCACAGACTTATATAAACAGTTATTAGTACATTAAAATTTATACAGGTAGTCCTCGACTTACGAAGGGGTTCCGTACCTACAAACCGTTCGTAACCCGGTTTTAACATAAGTCGGAACTCATTATACTGCGCCGCAAACCCGTTCGTAAGTCCGGATTTTTGCCACAAGTTGAGGAAATACATGTAAAATGTATGTTAACGCTGCGCTGCACACCCGTTCTTAAGTCTGAGTTGCTGTAAGTCAAGGGCGCCTTAAGTCGAGGACTACCTGTAAACCATTCATTCATTCATTTTTTGAAGTAATATAATTATACTGATGTTAACCAATATAAAAATGTCTCTGAGTTTTAAAAATACTGAGCCAAACTCTGTAGTAGTAGCAGGTAGTCCTATCTCTGGTATAATCAGAGCGCTAGAACAGGTTGTAGGATATCATAATGGGCATGAAGTCATGTGCAGGGTTTGCTCAAAATGACTACAGATTTGTCCCTTCTCAGATCTGTTTAATACTCTGCCACTTCATCACTTGCTCTTGTCAAGGGCGGACACATTCCCTCTCCTGTTCCTCCTCCGCTTTGCTCTGTCCCTTCTGTGAAACTGCTTCAGAGCCTCTCTACATATCTTCCAAACAGTAATGTTTTGCTATGGATCTGGTCTCTCAATGCAACTGATAAAACTTTCTCGGCGAGAGGACAAACTTCAGGCGAGCTGACTTTTCTCGACAAGAAGACAAGCGCCAAGGATGCATCTACAATTGGATTTATGATAACCGGTTTCCTGCTTTTTGGATTTGGCTGGTTCCTGGTCTATCAACAAGCAAGGAAGTCATCAGCAGCAAATCTGGCCCTGGTCAGACTGCCTGCATCTGTCCACTTAATCTGGATGTTAGTGATTTGAGAGGACCAGCAAAGACTCAAGGCAGATATGAATCAATAAAAGTTCTGCCAGTTCCCAAAACAATAGTTGTTTATCTGAATTCAGCTCCCCAGCTGGCCTTGACTGGACACCTTATCTCAATTCGCCTGGAGGTCATGTAAATTGATGCTCTGCCCCCTCCCTTCCCCTTCCACTGAGGAAGTCTGCAGACCTATCCGAGGTACCCAGCTGAATAAATGTGTCATCATTTCAGGACTCTAAGATTCTTTCTGGAGCTGTTCCAGGTCGACCTCGGCACAAGAGTGTTTCCCTCTCACCTGAGGGAACTGAATGATTGTACCATTATTAACAGAACTCTCAAGACTCCAGTGTACTTGGGTGTACTTCAGTCGTGGAAGTCCGCGCGTACTGGATTAGAGCTGAAGCGGACGCCTGCAGGGCATGCCCATGCAAAGCTCAATTTTTCAACCGTGTAAGCATACTCAGTGTCGCACAATAAACTGGCCGGCGACGGACTGTTTTGTATGCAACACCAGTGTATTAAATTCCCCTTATGCATCCTTGATCTGGTTTAATGGCCTTTTGTTTTGTTTTTTCCTCTTGCTCTTTGTCCATTGACGCCATGACTGAAATAGTGAGAAATGAAGGAATTTGTGCCGA
The DNA here is from genome assembly GCA_031762315.1 of Hypsolebias antenori. Taxonomy (NCBI): domain Eukaryota; kingdom Metazoa; phylum Chordata; class Actinopteri; order Cyprinodontiformes; family Rivulidae; genus Hypsolebias; species Hypsolebias antenori. Next base: position 5,397,469 of record JARVGS010000614.1, read on the forward strand.
GCAAATTAAAATCAGGTCCAGCGTGGCTGCAGGAGGGTCTGGAGATTTCCTGGTGGGCCGCTCTGATGTGTGGGCTGCACGGCCAGTGCTCCTGTTTTTTAGTTTATTTTTAAATTTTTTATTAGATCTTATAATTAAAACATATGAACACAGAACACTGCTGCGGCTGCCAGCTCTCGTTTTTTTTTCTTCTTTTTTGTGACATGTCAATCAATCCAGTAGGCGTGTCAGCAAATGACCAGTTGGCGACCTCAATTTGTCCCGAAGGTAAACGCCCCTTGCCTGCGGAGCTGGTCTGCAGCCGCTCAGGGTGGACGCTCGAGTATGAAGTCTCAACCCTCTGCGGACAGTGCGCATTGAGTCTGTGTGGATAAAAGGTCCGTGTGAGTATATTGGAGCCTTTTCATCACCTCTGGAGTGTCCTTGACATGATCACCGCTCTTGTCTCCCCTCCCCTGCAGAATACCTACATCACTATGTGCCTATGTGTGGGGTGTTTTTTCAATATCAGGGTCTTTCTCCTCGGTCAAGGAGAAAGAGTTTGATAGGATTTTTTTTTTTTTTTGCCTCCAAATCCTATACACTTATCACTTTCATTACTTTTTGTCCGTTTGAACAGGTCTCACTTGTAAATGGATCTACAAGGCTCAATGTGATTTATCCGTCTAAATAAAGGATGAATTAAAAAAAAGGAGGTAAGTGATGTACACTTCTCCAAGGGCTGCTTGGATTTTATTCATAGCTGGGAATATCTTCCAGTTGTTTTCATTGTTTCTAGCTGTGCAGGAGGGGCACACAGTGTGGTCTTCCACTGTTTTGCCTATCTGCTTTGAGGTGTTGTGTCAGAGATGGTATTCTGCAGACCTTTATTTGTAATGAGTGGGTATTTGAGCTGCTGTTACCTTTCTATAATCTCAAACCAGTCTGCCCACCCTCTGACATTAACAAGGCTCTTTTGTTCACACAAAAGCTGCTCATTGGATTTTTGTTTCCATGTTTGGAATATTCTCCGTAAATCCTACAAATGGTTGTGTGTAGAAATTCTAGCAGATCTGTAATTTATATAAACACTTAAACAAATCTGTCTGGCACCTGCAACCAGGCCAAAGTCACTTAAAACCTCTTTCTTCTCCATTCTGAAGCAGTTTAAATCTCAACAAGTCATCTCCACATCTACATGCCTAAAACCTGTGCGTTACTGTCTTGTGACTGATTAGTTATTTGTGTTAGAAGAGAAATAAATGAGCAGACCTGAAAAAGTGGACGATAAGTGTATATTTCTTTTTTTTTTCTTTGATTCTGTCATCTTTGCCTGTTTTCCAAGTCCAGCTTGTCTCTGCTTTAGCTTCACCTGAACTTGTTACATGATCAGACTTTCTTTTACTGGACTTCTGTTTTCTGCCACAAACTTGGAGCCTTTAAATTCGTTGTAAGTCTAATTAAAGTATTTTGTTTGCTTCAGCTCCTCCTCCTTGTGGTCCGTGTTTGGGTTCACCAAACTCTTCACCTAACAAGTAGACTATACATTATTAAACAGAGGAATCTGGATAAAACATAAACAAAGACATTTTTTATAAAGTTGGTTCATTATTAATTCAGCATTTAATATCGAACATTGTTTCAGCTCAGTTAGGAGTGTTTTAAAATGTTTAGACTAGTGAAATAATCCTGAGATTTTAATTAAACAAATATATATTTTTACATGTACACTTTAATTAATGTTGAATGAATAGTAAAATTAACATCAGACTGAAGTATAAAACTCATTTGTTTTGCTGTAAAGCCAATTAGAAAACAATCAGAGACCTAATAAACAGAAGGAACTCTGAAAGAAAACTAAAGAGCAAAATAATAAACAGCAAGAAAAAAAAATAATTTTATGCCTGAAATTTGGAAGCTCATATTTTTGATTTTTGTCCCCCACTGACAGCGAGGAGAGGGAACTGGCAAAACCCTCCTTCCATGCCTCTTGTGAGCATGACTACTAGAAAAAATAAGTGTGGTACCGACTTCTACTTTAGTCTGTGGCTATATCTGGACGTAAGAAAGGTTCCTTTAAAAAATGCAGGTCAAAATCCAAGACGGCTTCTGCCATATGTTTGACTCTGCTTTAAGCATGGCAGCTTGAAAAATAAGCAATGTGACTATTTCTGTTTTGGTGTGTGGCTACATCTTAGGTCTAAGAAGGGTCACTATCAAATATTAAGTTGCCAAATCAAAATCAGTTTGCATGACTCTGATGTCACGTGCTTTTCAGAATGGTAGCACTGATGGGAGCTCCATTTCGACTCAATCTTTTTTAGTTCCAGTTTTTGTTTTCACTGTTTGTTTGTGCCTACACTGCACACCCACGGTATGTGTATGACCGCAACATACATGTGGAGTTTTCTGTGTTGCTGACTTTGTGCCATCATGGTTCAGTCCTTCCAGTCTTGGACTCAGGCTCCGGCCTGTCATGGCGGCTGTCTCCATGATCCTCCATCGGCCTGCACGGACCGAACTCTACAGACCCGTTTGGTTACGCAGGAAAACCGTGGATGTTCCCCGTCTGCTGGACCTGGTTCTGGAGGGCAGTCTGGGAGGGTAGCTGCTGCGGTCATTATTACCATCAAGCTACTGACAGGACCTGCTAACAAGACCTGCTAACGCTGCTAACATACATGTATGCATGTATGTAAAGGGTAAATGGATTGTACTTATATATAAACCTTTCCATCTTAATGACACTCAAAGCTCTTTACAACAATCTGTGCGTCATTTGGCCGTTCATACATCAAAACAAAGACTGCTCAGTGCTTTGTCACATTCACACACTGATAGGAACAGGGCTTAATTTGTAAACCGATCAATAACAGAATAGCGGGTGGGCCAGCCGGTGGTTTTGTATGTGTGTGTGTGTGTGTGGGGGGGCATCTCCCCAGAAAATTTTGAATATTTTAGTGATTTCCTTCTTTCTGGTGTGTTTTGACGGATTGTTAAACATACAGGCAGTCCTCGGGTTACGATGGTCTCGAGTTACGACGTTTCGTGGTTACGTCACATCTTCCATTTAAAAAAAAAAAAAAAAAAAAACTATTTTGAAATTTTATTTTGAAAA
>JARVGS010000614.1:5410364-5421365 GCA_031762315.1 Hypsolebias antenori
TTTGTTTTTTGAATGTCCAGAGGACCAGACTTAACTTTTTTAGATTTTTCTACCTGGATTATTGAGCATGCATCAGGCCTACTGCTTAGACATTACTCCAGATTGGTGTACAGAAGTGGTTCCCAAACATTTTAGGTTCCAATTCATAATATAATAGTGACAAAGGCTTGTGCTTCTCACCGGTTTACATGTACAAACTCTGCTAATAACCCTGGTAAACACGCAGTGCACAAATTGCCCAATCAGTGAAGTCAAGTCAAGTCAAGTCAAGTCAAGTCATCTTTATTTATAGAGCACAGTTAAAACAGATAAACTGCTATCAGGACTTGCATAACAAATGTTTGTAGTTTTAAAGATGAGTGTTTTTCTGGACTGGAATTAAACAAGAAGCGGAAGTAAACTTTAATGTTTATGGTGTAAGATATTCATGTGGGTAAGAGTTACTGTACATCATGGAAAACAGTAGAGTTTTTTTTTTTTGGCCTGTTCTAGGCAATACAGAGTGATGGATCCTGGTGAGGAGAGAGAAAATGTGTCCACCACCAGGTCCAATGGTGGAGCCAGGTGACAGCCAATGGGGACCATGACCACTGCAGAGTAATCTTTACCCATCTTACATTTTGATGTGGCAACCCAACTTTTGACAGTGACCTTATGCATCTAGATGCACCACACACAAAAACGGAAGATGGCACATTGCTTAAGTTGCATGTTATCCAATGCACAACACATGGATGGACGGATGAGAATATGTCCAATTTACTCTTTTCTGTTTGGGGGGTAAACAAAGGCACAAAGGCAACATAAACAATTTTTCAAAGCATAAATGTTTTATTAATGTATGACTGTAATTATTGTTTATACTAAGAATTATTGTGTAGGCTATGCTAGAAACTGTCATTTTCCAATGTTTTTATGTAGCTGAAGATTTTTTTTTTTAGGTTGGCCCACTTGTTTTTTCTTGACCCACCATGGGGTCCTGACCTCAGTCATTGATCTACAACACATTTGCTTAACACTTCTATTTTGACCCATCACTCAAGGTCTATGGTAAATTAATACTTCAAATCTTTTAAAGTACGGTTCTATATAAAGATTGCAAACATTTAATATCTTACTTGTAGATAGCTCATTGGAAAACAAATTTAAAGAAACAAGGTTTAGTTTTAATAGGACTAAAAAAATAACAGCTAGTCCGATCTGCACCAAAACCAAAGAGGACTGTGCCCTTTTATAAAACGAGTCCATTCTCATATATTCTCTTTTTTATTTCTAAAGTGTCCTCCAGTAGACGAGATTATAAACAAGGGGGCAGCTGCCAAGGTGGAAAAAAGCTTTTGTTACTGTAGATCATGACACCTTATGCCATGATATCTCAAATATTGGTTTCTCAGATGACACTATCGGTTGCATTTTACTTTAACTATCTCTCAGGTCGGCGGCAGCGTGCTCAACAGAATGGTACTTCATCTACCTAATTAACGGTCAATAATGGTGTGCCACAAGGCTCAGTTTTAGAACCCACTCTTTTTACAATTTATATTAATAATGCAGGTCAAAAAATTCCTGACGCCTCCTTGAATCTCTATGCTGACGATACAATTGCTTAATTTCAAACTAACTCAGTTGCCAAGGTTTTCCAGCTTTGACAGTCTGCATTTGACATCATTCAGTCAGACTTCCATATCAAACTTGTGATAAATGCTGATAAAACCAAGGTGATGCCGTTTTCAAACAGAAACCTGGTTCCAGCAGCTCTCCCTCCTGCTTGGTGCTCCTATTGAGTTTGTGGATTCTTATAAATACTGTAGTTGGGAATGTTAGTTGATGCACATCTCTCTTTTAAGCCACATGTCAAAAATTTGATAAAGAATTGAAATTTAAACTGGGTTTCTTTTTCAGAAATAGATATTGCTTAACTCCGAATGCCAGGAAACACTTTGTGGCTGCAACTTTTCTACCGGCTATTGATTATGTGATATTAGTTACATGAATGCCCCTGCCAGCTCCTAGCAGATGTTGGATGCTGTCTGCCATGGTGCTCTAAGGTTCATAACTGGTTGTAACTACCATACCCATCACTGCACTCTGTACTCATTGGTCAGTTGGTCATCACTATTTACATGTAGGCTTTCTGGTACATTTTCATCTATAAATCACTCCTTGGTCTGCTACCTTCATATATCTCCTCCCACATGTCGCATCATCAATGCAGTTACGGCGTGCACTCTCACGGATTCTTTACCTGCAGCGTCCCCTCAATGCAGGTTTAACTCGACAGACAGGCCTTTTATTACTCTGCCTCTGTAACCTGGAACACCTTGCAAAAAGATCTGAAGCTGTCCACCTTGATTTCTTTAAGGTATTTTAAACATTTGATAATGCAAATAGAAATACTGTATCAACACTGTTCTTGTTCTTCGTATTTTACCTTGTTTTATATGAGACTTTGATTTTATTATTTTTATAATACTTTTTATTTTAATTGCTTTTTCATTCAATCTTTATTTCATTCAACCTTTATATGCAGTTTTTTATTGTTGTTTATTGTTGTCTGTACTTTATATTTTGTCTGTCTAAAACAGGTCTCTCTTGAAAATGAGTCCTCATGACTCAATGAGACTAACCTGTATAAATAAAGGTTAAAGGAATGTTAAAAAGCAAGCTGAGATAGGTATAATGTGGGCAGAGGTGGGCAACAAAATAATGTGCATGGCCAAGATTACAGTTTTGCCAGCCATGTAAAAAACAAACAAACAAACAAACAAAAAACAGACTAAAAATTGACAGATTTTGTAAAACACAGCTTCTCAAAACACAGCTGCACAATTCTCCAGTTGCAAACATTCAGAATTCAGCAACATTTTAACTGAATAAAACTCAAGGACATAAAACAGCAAATAACTCAGTGTCCCTTGCCTGGACGTGGGTTACCAGGGCCCCAACCTGGAGCCAGGCCTGGGGAAAGGGCTCGTCGGTGAGTGCCTGTTGACCGGGTCTCTAGGTTCACCTCGATTCACAGCATGGGCTCTGAAACCCATCTCCTTAGAAGGGCTGGACTTTATTCCACTCTGGAGTTGCTCATGGTGAGAGGTGCCAAGCTGGTGTGGGTCTCGCCTCCCAACTACGTGCATGTATGTTGGAGTTTTCCTCAGTAGATGAGAGAGTAGCTTCCCTGCACCTTCAAGTGGGGAGACAGGCTCTGACTTTTGCTTGTGCCTATGCGCCAAACGGCAGTTCAGAGTATCCAGCCTTCTTGGAATCCTTGGCTGGGGCGCTGGAAGTTGTGCCAGCTGGGGATTCCTTTATTCTCCTGTAGGACTTCAACACCAATGTGGGTAAACAGTGTGACCTGGAGGGGTGTGATTGAGAGGAACGGCCTCTTTGATCTGAACTCAAGTGGTGCTCTGTTGTTGGACTTCTGTACTACTCATAGTTTGTCCATCAAAAACAACATGTTCAAACATAAGAGTGTCCATAAGTGCACTTAGCACCAGGATGTCCTTGGTCATAGATTGATGAATGACTTTGTAGTTGTGTCCTCTGATTTGCAGCCATTTGTTTTGGGCACTATGATGAAGAGTGGAACTAAGCTGTCAACTAATCACCCTCTGGTAATGAGTTAGATCAGATGTTTGGGGAAGATGCCAGATAGATCTAGCAGATGCAAATGTGTAGTAAGGTTTGTTGGGAACGTCTGGCAGAAGAACCTGTCAGGAAGATATTAAACTCACACCTCTGGGAGAGCTTTAACCACATCTCAGCTGAAGCAGGGGACATTGAGTCCAAGTGGGCCATGTCCTGTGACAATTGTTGAAGTGGCTGCCTTGAGCTGTGGCTGCAAGGTTATTGGAGCTTCTCGCTGTGGCCATCCTCGAACTCGATGGTGGACACACCAGGTTAGGGAGGCAGTCAAGCTGAAGAAGGATTCCTATCTGTCCTTGTTGAATGGTGAGACTCCAAAGGCAGCTGAGGAGTGCTGGAAGACCAAGCAGTCCACAGGCTTGGCTGTTGCTGAGGCAAAAGTTCAGATGTGGAAGGAGTTCGGTAAAGCCTTGGATTAAGACTCTCAGTCAGCTTCGAGGAGAACCTAGCAAACCATCAGGCAACTGAGGAGAGGAAAGCAGTTCTTTACTAACACTGTGTTCAGTTAAGTTGGAGTGCTGTTGACCTCAACCAGTGATGACATCAGAAGATGGAAGGAATACTTTTTGGACCTTCTCAATCCAACCAGAATGTCTTCACTGGAGGAAGAAGCAGAGTTGGGGAACTCGAGTGTTGGTCTGTCCATAACTGTGGCTGAGGTCGCCGAGGTCATGTAGTCAGGATGGGCAAACTCCCATGACCCCTTGAAGAGGCAGTGAAAAAGCTGTACGGCAGCAGGGCTACGGGGTAGGATGAGTTTTGCACGGATTTCCTTAAGGCACTAGATGTTGTGGGTTTGTCTAGGATGACACACCTTTGCAACATCGCGTGGACATCGGGGGCAACGCCACTGGATTGGCAGACTGAGGTGGTGGTTCCTCTCTTCAAAAAGGGGGACCGAAGGGTGTGCTTTAATTACAGGGGCATCACTCTCCTTAGCCTCCCTGGTAAGGTCTATTCTGGGGTACTGGAAAAGCAAGTCAGATCGTTGGTTAAACCTCAGATCCAGGAGGAACAATGAGGGTTCCATCCTGGCCATGAAACACTGGGCCAGCTCTTTACCCTCACAAGGGTCTTCAAGGGGTCATGGGAGTTTGCCCATCCTGACTACATGCATTTTGTGGACTTAGAGAAGGCATTAGATCATGTTTCTGGGGGTACACTGTGGGGGGTGCTCTGTGAGCATGGGATTGTGGGGCCCATTGCTATGGGCTGTTCGGTCCCTGTAAAATCCGTGCGAGAGTTTGATTTGCATTGCCAGTAGTAAGTTGGAACCCTTCAGGGTGAGAGTTGGACTCTGCCCATGCTGCCCATTGTCACCAATTCTGTTCATAACTTTTATGGACAGAATTGCTTGGTGCAGCCAGGGGGATGGAGGGAATCTAGTTTGGTGGCCTTAGGATTCCATCTCTGCTCTTTGCAGATTATGTGGTCCTGTTGGCGTCATTGTGTCATCTCACTGGAGAGGTTCCCAGCCAAGTGTAAAGCAGCTGGGATGAGAATCAGCTCCTCCAAATCTGAGGCCATGGTCTTCAGTCAGAAAAGGGTTACTCTATTTGGGTCGAGGGTGAGGTTCAAGTGGAGGAGTTCAAGTATCTCAGGGTTTTGTTCACAGTGAGGGAAGAATGGAACATGCGATTGACAGATGTATTGGTGCAGCATCTGCATTATTGCGGACTCTGTACCAGTCCACTGGGGGGAAGAGGGAGCTGAGCTGTATGGCAAGGCTCTCTGTTTAATGGTAGGTCTACATTCCTATCCTCATCTATGGTCATGAACTCTGGGTAGTGACCAAAAGAATGAGATTGTGGATATAGGCATTTGAAATGAGTTTCCTCCGCAGGGTAGCTGGACTCTCCCTTAGAGATCGGGTGAGAAGTTCACTTATTTGGTACAGACTCTGAGTAGAACTGCTGCTCCTCACATTGAGAGGAGCCAGTTGAGGTGGTTCGGGTATCTGGTAAGGATGCTCCCTGGGTGCCTCCCTAGGGAGGTGCTTCAGGCATGTCCGAATGGGAAGAGAACCCAGGGAAGACCCAGGACAAGCTGGAGAGACTATGTCTCTTGTTTGGCCTGGGAATGCCTTGGAAGAGTTGGAAGAGGTGGCTGTGGAAAGAAATGTCTGGATCTCCCTGCTTAAGCTGCTGCCCCTGCGACCCGACTTCGGAACAAGTGGAAGATGGATGGATAGAACTGAACATTTGACCACTTTCTTGCAGTTGTTGCACAGTTTGTTATGTCTTAGTCTCCAGTAGTTGCAGACAAATGAGATTCTACCCAATGCAGAAACATTTTCTATTAATCAGAAATGGTCTCTGGCTGAAATCCTGTCACAGAGTGAAGTGGAAAACCTTTTAGAATTTCCTGGTGAAGATTCTCAGTCATCCAGGACATGATAAATTAAAAAAAAAACGTTCAATACAAAAACAACTGGATTTTATTCGTAACAGAAGACGTTTCGCTGCTCATCTGAGGAGCTTTCTCAGTTCAAAGAGCGGAGAGTGTGGGGTTCAGGTTTTAAAGGCTGAGATAAGATGGAGTATGAAGTATAGAGATATTTTTTTAGAATTTGAATTAATTTTCATGTTATATGTAATCCTATTTTTTAATACAGAAGATTATTCATTTTTTCAAAGTTATGCATTTATTTTTTTTGCGTAATAACGGTTTGAAATGCTGAGTTAAAGTGGAGCACTCACACTTTTTTCACTTCAGTAAATGATCATGTCTTTGAAGGATAACCAAATACTGATATTGATGAGTGTCAGAAGGATAAAGCATAGAAGTACAAGGCTGGAGATGGTTTAAGTAGATAAAAACTTTAGTGTCTTTAAATCCTCAAATGTAACATTTTGTGAAATACAGTAAAACAATCTGCAATTTCCCAGGAACCCACCTCTAATTTCATTCTTATTGATTTACCATTGAACTCCGTAAGTCTACACTGTACCCAGGGAATCATCATCTGGAAATTCTTTTAATTAAAGCAGCTCAGTTATAGCTCTTTTAGACTATCACTAATTTGCAGGGGGCTACATAACTTCCACTCTCAACCCCAAGGGGACAGTTATGTAATCATACACTTTCTTGTAGTGTAACTGAGAGTTAACACAGTTAATATCTGATTCTTCAAGGTTAAACTTGTAGCTTAAGCTTCTGTAGTTTGTGGTATTGATTTAGTAACAGTACTGTTTTTTCGTTACTTTTTTAGTTTATATAAAATTTCATGAGATGGTTGGAAATACTGGTAGATCTTATCCAGGATGTACCACACCTCTTGCTCAATGAATGTTAGAAATAGAATATAGGTTTCTAAGAAAGAAAGAAAGAAAGAAAGGACTAAAGAAAGAACAAACGAATGAATGAAAGAAAGAAAGAACAAAAAAAAGAACAAAAGAAAGAATGACAAAAAGGACGAAAGAAAGAATGAAAGAAAGAACAAAAGACAGAATGAAAGAAAGAATGAAAGAAGGAATAAAAGAAAAAGAAAGAACAAAAACAAGAATCAAAGAACAACAGAAAAGAAAGAAGGAAGGAAGGATGGATGGATGGATGGATGGATGGATGGATGGATGGATGGCCTGATTTGAGTCCAGTCCTAATTGTCCCACCTGATGGTAACTGTTGTAGTCAGTGTTTCCAGGCAAGGGGAAGCCCGGTGCGAGGTATAGCTCCCCCTCCATCATCTCCGGCTTGATAAACTCTTCGAGGTAGGTCCGACACAATCGCCGGTCCCAGTCGTCGGTGATGTGACCCCCATACATTATCTCACCAAAGAGGTAGCGCAGATCGTCGTATGGTACCTGGAAAAAAACAAATTGAGATGTTTCTGTTAAAATGTGGCCTGCGGTGTGGAGCTGATGTCACACAAGTTCATATTTTCAATTAGGAACACAAGAATAAAGGTTTGTAATCCGCTGCAAACACACAGAAAATAAAAAAAAAGAATCACATTTACCTTGGGATTAGCCTCCAGGTAGTTGTAGAGGACATTGATAGAAATGGTCAGGTCTCCAATGTTAAAAGGATATGACATGTTCCAACCCTGAGGACCAAATTTCCTCCTCTCTGCCACCACTGCATGAAAATAGCAAAGGGCAAACCATATGCTCTTAAACTCATTCTCCCGAGCGCACATTTCCAATGAGTCCTGAAAATGAAAAAAGACCAAAAAGTGACACATTTAAGCAACAAGGATTCCCAGAGTGCATATCCACATTAACAATACAGCACTGGTGTTTAAGGTAGAAAGTGGTGATAAGTTTTATTTAATCAAATCTTCCCTGATGCATCACAGTAACAGACAATGGTAGTAAACCCAATGATGAGATTCCTTTTTAATTGTTGCAGCTTGTCAGATGTTTTCAGCCTCCAACTGTCTACAGGGCTCATTATTCTAGACAGGCAAATAAAAATGGACATAAATGACATTCTAATCTCTAGGGGGAGAGATAGTTAAATAAGCATTCCAGTAACCTCCATGGAAACAGAAAGACTAAATTCTCTTTATTCTAACGTGTACTATGCTGAGTGGGAAGGCCCCCACTTCCCTTGCTGCAGTGCCCTGGGGAGCTGACTGCTACGATGCACACGCAGACTGCCATACACACTGCCAGCCCAAGGTTTAGTTAATATTCTGCACAACGCTCCTCTGCTCAACACAGCTGAAAGAGATGCATAACCTCCCTATCCATGACCTGTGGACTAAAATGAAACAAAATGCTGCAAGATCTGAGCCACAAAGACACATAAACATATAAACACACAAACAGGCATTTCCATATCAGTGCATTAAACAATGGAGTGTTTGATTACAACTGAGAGTAGGTCTGACTGAACTGGCTAACACAGGGTATTGTAAATCTAAAGAACTTTCTTCCAGAACAGTTACAGCAAAGTTATCACTTTACAATTGTATTATTGTGCAAGAAATTGCCTTAGTGCAAAAATACTTTGTGTGTGTGTGTGGTCTGGGAAAGATAACCTGCTGTAGTGCTGTAAGCATTTACTGGAAGAAAAACCAATGATGCTATTATTTTCTAGCTTAGCTTTGGTTTTAGCCTTGCGGGTGGGCTATTAAAGGGAGTTAGCCTAATATTGATTAGCTCTCACTAAGTACACAAGGCCAGAATATTTCCAGATTCTAACCTCAACAGATCTCCTGTGTGTCCCTACATAGGGATGGGCTCACAAACGCATTGCAGTTATCAGGCAGATAGACATCGGCCAACTAAGGATCCTGTAAATAGATTGGGAAGAAGCCGAGAGCTCAGGTAATAGTGTAAGATGCATTGGCAGCAAAGCACAGAGGTAATGGTACGGCTTAGATAAAGACAACAAACTGATAAGGAAGAGAAACACTAGGGGAGGCCACTGTTGCACAACTATCCATTTTAACTATGGGGGCTGCCGAATGTTCTGGCTGCATGATATTGTCTGGCTGTTCTCTGATAGCCTCACAAATTGACCTTGTTGAGATGTTTGTCCTCACGTAAAACCACCATCTCCCAGCAGAATGCAATGATACAAACCTTGAACTTCAGCATGTTTATGTCCTGCAAAGGTCACTGCTAATTCCAAAAAAAAAAAAAAAAAAAGTGCAACGTGACTGCCTTCTGTTTGCTGTGGCACTTAAAATGAGATGATCTGAGATGAATCTTAAATAAAATTTGATGTGTTTTGTGCTGACAGTCAAAGGTCAAAGTTCAGTGCTCCTTCTGCAGCAAAGACCATGTAGCAACCCTGAGATTTAGTTGCAGTCCAAAAGTAAGGTTCCAGACAATGAACATTTAAATTCTTCCAAGATCATTTCCTGGGCATCTTAAGCCTTTTTACCTAAACTCAGGATGAACAAAATGTTTATTAATAAATTGGTTACAATTTAGGTAAACATCTTACAAACTGGGCATCACAGTGGCACAGCTGGTAGAGCTGCTGCCTCTCAGCGAGCAAGCCAGCCCAGACTTGCGACCTGTTTAGAGTGTACCCCGCATCTCGCATAGTGATGGCTGGACATGGGCACCAGTGACCCCTATGACCTGAAAAGGAACTTTCTATTCAATCAAATACCTCTTCTCTCAACTATTTATGGCCATTCAACAATGCAGTAATAAGACAAACAGACTAAGCATGTCAGCCTGAAATAAGTGATACCTTCCAATGATCGGTCGTAGGAGTGAGTGGTGATTTTTTTTTTTTTTTTTTTTTTTTTTTTTCTGGAGGAATGACCTCATTCTGGTTTCTTCTCATTTTGCAGTATTAAAAATATTTAGTTATTTGCTGTAATCTTTGGGCAGTCAGTGTGTTGTCATCAGCCAATAAACATGTAGGTGTGAAGAGTTTAAACAAGACCATCTAATGAACAAATAACCAAAATACTCAAACCACTAAAAAACAACAAGCTGAACAGCACCCAAATCATCCATACATCAATTTTATGTAGCCACATTTTCCTTTCTGGGTTGTTGGTGCCTATCTCAAAAAGGTGAAGGAAGACGTGGAAGAGGCAAGGTACACCCTAGGCAGGTCACAAGTCCATCTCAGGGCCTCATTGAGACAAATGAGACAACCAGCCACACTCTCATTTACACCCAGGGACAGTTTAGAATGACCAATTAGCCGAACATGCATGTTTATGGTCTGTTGGAAACCAGAGTAAACCCAATCAAGCCCAAGCAGAGCATGGAAGCTTCACACAGAAAGGCCCCAGAATGAGAGGTCATCATGCGCCTTTCCTGCTGTAAAGGGACGGTGATGACCATTGCTGGCCAGTAACAAAATTAGCAAAGTGAAATATTAAAAAATGTATTCAGATATTTTTAAACTTTCAGAGAAACTACTAGAAGAAACCATGTATACATTCAAGTGTTTCCCTGAGGTCACTTGCCTTGGCAGGACACATCTCTTTGGGGATTTTTGTCAATGTGGGGAGGGGGGGAGGGGATGCATGACAGATAAGGAGAACTACATCTGTAGCTTTTTAGCTAGCACATCTGTATTGTGCACCCCCTAAAGGTGGGGAGGGGAGTGTAGAGTTGTGGGTGAAGGAAAAATGCAGAGGTTGAATAGGTATGTATGGAATGGTATGGTATGATAAGACCACCTGGCTTTATTCAAAGCCACAATGTGACCCATGAAAAACTCTGTGTGCTTGTAATCATGTCTAAAGGCTCCCCCATAGTTCTGCGTACAGCCGTACGCAGCTGTACGCACGTACTACGCAGAGGCAGATGCGTACCCCTGCAGGGCATGTACGCGCAAAGCTCAAAATTTACGACCCCGTACGCGAGCGCGGTGCCGCACAATAAACTGCCCAGTGCCGGACTGTTTTGTATGCGACACCAATGTAGTAAATTC
>JARVGS010000614.1:5493495-5513262 GCA_031762315.1 Hypsolebias antenori
CTCCTTATATTCCTGTCTCCTCTCTTCAGTCCTCTCACTGTCATATTTCTTCTTGGCTAATCTCTTTCTTTGAACGGTGTCCTGCACTTCACTATTCCACCACCAGGTTTCCTTATCATCCATTCTCTGTCCAGATGACACACCAAGTGTGTGTGCACTTATTAAGGAAAAATTGGACAGAGACACACATTTGCTATAATTTTGAGCAAACAAATAACTTTTTTAAGTGTTAATCTTTTAAAATTATTGTTAAAGTTCTTCCGTGCATGCTCTCGCGACCGCCATTAGGCAGCCAATTGATTTTTGGCACAACACCGGCCCACATTTTCGGGTGGTCAGCGGTGACGCATAATAGATGCAACTTATATAGCGGTGCAACGTGTATGGCGGCAAGTACGGTACTTACTACTAATATTTGGACTACTGTATCCCTACTTCACGGTTTTTAACTTATCACGGGTGTGTGTGTGTGTGGGGGGGGGGGGGGGTCCCTAACACCCGTGATAACCGGGGGAATGCTGTATAATGATTGTTTTAGGAAAACAGAATTTGTGTACAAGGCCAAAGACTACAGCAACATGTTCAAAGTACATGTATGTGTGTGCAAGTGCATGTGTGTACAGATACAAACCTGAAACATGTCTGTGTTGATGTCATTTGTATAGTCCACAATGACAGAGTGGCTCCGAGACAGTGTGTAGGAGATGCTATGCTGGCTTTTGTTGCTGAGAGCCTGCCAATGAAGAAGACATCTTTAGTCACATGGTGAGGAGCTAATAGCAAGGCCATCAGAAAAATCTATCCAGAGCACCAACTGTTCTACTGTAAATCATACTGCCATACATTTAGCAGACATATTGTTTTAGAAAACAATCAATTTGACATTTTAAAGCCTAACTTTCAGTGTTTATGTGTCACACTTAAATCAGGACATTTTTTATCAGTCTTGTTAAATTTTTTTTTAATTTTGAACATCCATCCAGGGCAGCACGGTGGTGCAACTGGCAGAGCTGCTGCCTCTCAGTGACAAGGTTGCCAGTTCAAATCTCAGTCCGGGGCGCCTTTCTGGGTGGAGTTTGCATGTTCTCTCCGTGCATGTGTGGGTTTTCTCTGGGTACTCCGGTTTCCTCCCACAGACCAAAAACGTTAGGCTGATTGGTAACTCTAAATTGTGCCTAGATGTGAGTTAGAGAGTAAATGGTTGTTTGTCTCATTTGTCTCCATGTGGCCCTGTGATGGACTTGCGACCTGTCCAGGGTGTACCCTGCCTCTCGCACAGTGATTGCTGGACAAAGGCACTGGTAAAGGCTATCAGAACAGAAACATTTCCTGCTCCGAGGCTTTAGAACAGCTGACTGTGCAATGTCTGCCACATTATTTACCTCAGCACCCACAGCTGTGAATATGATTGGGGTCTATATAGCTCTGGATGCTAATGACAAAGATGCACTGCGGAAGCTACATGATAACATCAGCTCACTTCAAAACAAGCATCTGGAGGCTTTTTTAGTGGTGGCTGGTGATTTTAATCACGTAAACCTGAAAGACACTCTGCCAAGAGTTTATCAGCATGTCACTATGCCAACATGAGGAAAAAAATGCACTAGACCATGTTTATACATGCTTACAAGACACATATATAGATCCATACCATGCCCTCACCTTGGCCTGTTGGAACACATCTCTATGTCTACCAACCCCCAATGATATGTTCCAGACCCACACAGAAAACCATCACTGTGTGGACCAGAAACAATGAACCTGTATTGCAGGACTGCTTTGCATGCACAGACTGGTAGGTCTTCAGGGAGATGCTGTCAATGAGACAGAACTATATCTAGAGGAGTACACATCTGCTGTCCTCGGATACATCAGCATGTGCGCTGAATATGTCACCCCCACCAGGACTGCGAAGTGCTATCTGAACCAGAAACCCTGGCTGAACGCAGAGGTCTGTACCCTGCTGAAAGCCAGGGGTACTACCTTCAAGTTTGGCGACTCACAGGAACTGGGGAGGGCAAGGAAAGAGCTGTCTGCTGGTATTAAGAGGACCAAAGCCACATAGGCACAGATGATCCAGGGACATTTCTCCTCACAGGATGCCAGGAGCATGTGGAAGGGAATTAAGTGCATCACAGACTATAAAAGCAGAGGTGTACATTTCCCTAAGGGACCCATCACTGCCTGATGCTCTTGGGTTTTATGCCTGCTTTGACGACCCAAATAGACCACCCAGCACCAGACTCACCTCACCATCTGAAGAGAAGTTCCTTGGCATGACTGCAGCAGAAGATATGAGGACCTTCAGGAGGATGGAGGATTAATCCTCACAGAGCCACTGGCCCAGACAACATCCCGGGGAGGGTGCTGAGAGACTGTGTTGATCTGCTCTGTGAGGTGCTGACCGATATCTTTAACTCCTCCCTCCCTCTGGCATATGTTCCCACCTGAGTGAAGACCACTACTATCATCCTATTTCCTAGGAGCTCTGCAGTGACTGGTCTGAATGACTATCGGCTAGTAGCCCTCACCACGATAGTCACTAAATGTTATGAAAGACTGGTCATGGTCCACATTAAAGCTACCATCAACATCAGCAAAGACCCACAGCAATATGCATACCGCAAGACTTGATCAACAGAGGACGCCATCTCCTCTGTGGTCTACACTGCTCTCACCCACCTGGAGCAGAAGGACTATGACCGTATGCTCTTTGTGGACTTCACAGTTGACCATCTCCTCTGTTTAGGATTTATTTTATCTATTGATATTATACACCCGCTTCGAATGTTATCAACCATTCAGTGGCCGTTATTACTTATTATCAGCCCCATAATTGTCGGTCGAAATGGCCCTCCTCTACCTCCTAGTGCATTCAAACTTACGTTGTTAGCTTAGCGCGACGTAGCTTCGTACAGTAAAGGGTGTCGTGTTACGTTTCGGATCTTGGTTAGGTTTAGGCACAAAGGTACGTGGGTTAAGTTTAGGTATAAGGTTAGGTTTAGGCACAAGGGCAAGGTGGTTAAGTTTAGGTTTGGGCGTCTCGGTCAGGTGTAAAGTTATGTTTAGGAAACGTGTGACGTCATCCGACAAAAAAAAAGCCACTTCCTGGTTTGCACACATCACACGCTGCCTGTTAACAGCAAAAATCACGATACGAACGTGACTTTGGACCTGTTACAGGTACAGGAGGGACAGTCTGACTAATACGAATGGTGATGATAACAGGTAATAACGTCCATTTAATGGACTGACAACATCCGAAGCCGCTGTCAAGGCTACAACAACAATCAATAATGCTTAGAAAAATGATCTAAATGCTCATTTCAAAAGTGTTCTCTAGTAAATTAAATCACTAACTTGGGGGCAGCCACTGTGTGTAGACGATGGTGGGTAATAAAACTATGTGCACAGCCTAGAATACAGTATGGCAAGCCATGCACGCAACAATAACTGAGTTTTAAAACAAGGCTGTAAGCTGGTCACGTGGTTGAAAACAGTCAGACAAACTGATATGGGAACTAGCCCAAGTAATCTTGGCCTTGTAACATAGTGGCTTTAGGGAGGTTTACAAATCTGACTTGGGCTCTGATAAATGCATGGCTACTTCATTTTGGTTAAAAAAAAAAAAGTTCCTTAAAAAGTTGAATATTGTCCTGTTCATTTCAAAGACTGACTTTAGTTGAACGTTTTCTGCATATTTGGTCCATCAGCTTTTGTTTTCACCTGCTAATGCCTGTAAATCATAATAAAGTTAATTCATATGTGGTGTGTATAAAATATTGATTTGTGCCACTTAAAAATATATATATTAATGTAGCAGCACATCTGTGCACAAAAAAGAAAGATAACTCAATATTTCATTGGTAAACTCCAGTATGGAATAATAAAAAGTTAAGTTTCTATATCTGTGTGGCTCACAGCATTAATTATACAAGAGAGTGTGTTAAATGGAAGAGTCTGCCCTCTATTAAAACCGTGGAGGATTCTCACAGTAATTTTGCCCAAAAGGTTCTCCCCTGACAGCGTTAACGCTCTTTTATTATATTAATTTAAACACATCTATGCACCCATGGAAAAGCAAATCTATTGTATTTTCTGTTACACTCCATTGTAGATTCATTTCCAGCTTTCAGAGCCAGCTCTTAAATCAATAATCATTTAGTGAGAAATTAGTGGCGGAAGCCTCATGAGGTGCAGAGAAAGAGAAAAGCACATAAAACAAAGGGTTGGTTCTGAGGCGAAAAGGACAACTTTTAAAACTGTAAACTTCATCATGAGAAGACTAACCTGAGATCACACTCCTGAAACATTGAACCGTGTGTGATTCGTGTGTCACCTGGAATATGTTGGAGAGGTCGCGCAGGTTGAACACGTAGTGGAATTTGACTGCGGTGGGGAGGAAGGTGGAGGAGACGCGCTGGTGCAAAGCCAGGCCTAACTGGACCAAGGTGGGGCAGGTCTTTTGCAGGGCGTGGACATATTTGCATGAAACTCATTAAATATTCATTGGATGTAAATTTACAACTGATGAGCTTTTGGAGCAAACTGAAATCAAGATGGCTGCCAAAACCAAGAGACATTTTAAATGATAGATGGACTGCACTTAAATAGCACTTTTCTATCTGATCAAGATCCTCAAAGTTCATTACAACATGATCTGTGTCCTTTTACCCATTCATACAGCACTCTACTACATCTCTACAAAGGATAATCAGTGGCTTTATCATGTTTATACACAGGTAAAACACACATCGGAGGCAATGGGGGGTTCAGTGTCTTGCCATGGGGCACTTATAGAACTGCTGGTGGAATCTAACCCCCAACTGTTGCATTGGAGGGTAACTGCTCTAACCACTCAGCCACATATACCCCAATATAATATTACTCTGTCATATTGTTATACAACAATATGACATATATTGCGCCAAAACATAGTGTGCTTGTGGTTGAGTGTCATTCACAACACATTGTTCAGGTGCTATTCATTGAAAAGGGTTTGTGTCTAAAAGTCGAGCAATAAACTGCTGGAGTTCACCATGTTTCTATGTTAACATACATTCCTTCAATGTATACTTTACCTTTTATAGGCCTTTATATGTCTATTGATTTATGTCTCTTTTTGTTAACATCTTTTATGCTCCTGTTGTTTTTTTTTTTTTTTTTATGAAAACAAAATAAAAATCCATGCAGTCGTTCTTTAACAAATAAATATTGCACTGATATAAATGGTAAAACCAGAACATGCAACCTTGGCAGTTTATTGCATAAGCAGTGGAACACAATGTCCCGGACACATGTTTGTGTACCTGCAGTCGAGGATTAATGGTGAAACTGCCGGCCGTGGGGTTCATGCAGGACACGTATTGGATGTTGTGTATTTCTTTCAAAAGCAGCTTATTACGGTCATACCTGCAGAACACACACACACACACACACAGAAAATAAAATTGTTGTTTAACAGCCTTGCAGCCACATAAACCCTGAATATGCCCCGGCTCACACACAGACTTTCCACTGATATGAACAGCCCAGCTCCTACTTAAGCTGGCGTGTCTCCGAAGCAACCTTCTTCCTCTCAATTTCATACCTGAAATCCTCCAAGCATATCTTTAATGGGCTGTCCATGTCTAAACCAGTCAGCCGGTGTCTGACACACTGGAACCAAGCTCAGAATGGCCTCACTGTGTCGACGAGATGAGCAACAAAATCCTTTTTTTTTTAACGAAGAATTACCCAGCCCAGCTCTCACGACTTACTTCTGATATACAGAGAAGTTGAACCATATTGATGTCAAGGCAGGGATCTTCCTGGATTCTAAGGGGAAATGTCTGTTCTGTAGGATTTAACCAACTGCTAAGTTTATTAAACAAATCACTGTTTTCTAAATGTACCGTAGTACCTCGCTGGGCTGTGACTGATGGAGACTACAAGAAATGAGATGTTTCACAACTTCATTTTAGCTGGTTCTACCACATGTGGATGTTTAAATGTTAAAAGTAACTAGAGCAGGGCTATTCAATTGGTGGCCCGGGTGCCAAATCAGGCCCACGGGTGTGCTCAATTCGGCCCACCAATGGATACATTTTTAAATAAAACTATATTTAAATCGTAAAAATAAATAAACAAATAAATAAATAAATAAATAAATAAAATAAATAAAACTTTCTTAATGAGAATAACTGCTGGATGTCCGGCCTCTGAGCCCTTGGCTTTCAGTAACAGGCAATTTAGTTGAACAGCCCTGAACTAGAGAAATTGCATTTTCTGTTAAAAAAAAATGCAGTGTGAATACTAATTGCTGAACAAGTTTACCGAAAGCTTCTTGAAAAGCTAGCGCTTACTTAAAATATGTCAATAGCTGAGAATGTGAAAGATGAAGATGAAAGAGCAGCAAAAAGCAACACAAAAAAATCAGGAAAGGCAAAAAAAAGTTGATAACGGCACAACGACATGACAGGTCTTCTTCACATAACATCCAGGAGAATTTGAGATAGTCAACCTTCTAAAGCTGACCCAAGGGAGCCAAATTCAGATAGCAGCATTTGTTTTGGATCAAGCCAAACTCTGTTAATTTTCATCTGCCTTTTGCAGTCTCACTAGTACGTCTCAGTGGTGACTCCAAACAGCCAAATTGTGGTCACATATGCCAAGTCGAATTTACAACTTCTCCGAGATCTATTCCTTCCCACCAGCGAGATTCAGGAGCTGCAAGTGGCCTGCGATTCTCAGAAAGAATAGCGTCCAGCTTACGGCTCAGCTCACACAGCATTTGAGTCTGAGTGTTGACAGCATGGCACATTCCTTCACACATGCCGGGCTGCCTTACAATGGCCAGAACAGCTGCCGACATTTTCTAAATTTGTTGATATACCAGGTAACCACAAACTCCCCAAAGCAGAAATCCTGTTATCATGAATCCAATTATGTACACATCTTTAGAGTCCTCAAC
Organism: Hypsolebias antenori; assembly: GCA_031762315.1. Taxonomy (NCBI): domain Eukaryota; kingdom Metazoa; phylum Chordata; class Actinopteri; order Cyprinodontiformes; family Rivulidae; genus Hypsolebias; species Hypsolebias antenori. Next base: position 5,500,448 of record JARVGS010000614.1, read on the forward strand.
TGACAAGATGGATAGACACAGGATCTTCCACTTTCCCCAAGAATCCATTGCGTGTCCGGCAGCAAGTGTCCCATCGGGGCAGGAGGGCTTTCCTTCACCCTGTCTTATCATTGAGGAAATTTGATAAATTGCGTTGAAAGACCAGCCGACCAGTTCCACAATTTACAATTCGGAAGATTTGCAAAAAGAGTCTAAAAAAGAGGCTCTGTTAGGGACAGACTGTGAGATGTGATTGTTTTCCCCTCCTCTTCCCTCATGTTAACCTTTTTCTAACCTAACGACAAAGGAAGCGCCTCTCAGTGAGGCTGCAGCCTCAGACACCCCGTCTACCCTGTCTGTTGTTTGTTTGTGTTTCTTCGGATGGCAAAAATAAGAAAATGCTAGCTTACAATCAAAAGGCATGAAACCCTTGCAAATTGCAGGAAATTATTAGCTTAGAGCCAAAAGTAATGAAATGCTAGCACAAAACATGAAAAATCAAACTTAAAGCCAGACAAAGTGATGAAGACACACACTAAAGTTGAAGTTGGCATGTTACTTATTTTTCAAGCTCTCCAACGCACAAGACAACATACAGTGGATGGCAGCAGCCATCTTGGATTCTGAAGTGGCAACCAAGTTTAAGCAAGATTTTTTTTTATGGCTAAATATTCCATACCCTAAAATGGAAATCTGTACATCCCTTGTATTTCAAATGATCATGCTCAAAGCACGGAAGGACTTTTATGGTGGCAGCCATCTTGAATTTTGATGTGGCAACCCATTATTCTAAAGGAAACTTTCCTGTCTACATGCAGTCACACACCAAAATGTAGTTAGTCCCTCACTTATTTTTCAAATCATCATTCTCAAATACGCACAGACAGACAGACAGAGGGTATTTCCAATATTCTCTCCTCATTCCGTCATGGGAAAACCAGTTGCCCACAGTCATAACCCGATAGGAAACTTACTTTAAAACTAGAAGTCTTGTTAGGAACTAAATTAACCCCTCCACTGCCCTAACCCTGAAGCCTTGTGTGGGCTTCGGGGTTAGGAATGATGTCTTGTGGTTCATTTTGACCCAAGGGCAGCAGCAGAGTTCGACAGGTTTTCAGGTGACTAAAACAATTTTATTCTGAAACAGAATTTGTTGCACATTTTTTGGGGTTAAATGTTAAAAATTCTGGTACCAAGACTCAAACCTCTACAAGGCATGCATAGATATTGAGACTCCTAATAAATGTTTCAAGACGAGACTACTAGTCAACAACAACTAAATGCGTTCCACTGAGATACACCATATTACAAAAAGAAATTGTGTTCCTCTTTTCAAACAGCTTGTAAAGCTTGCTCATCTAAGTAATGAGCAGTGTCTTACCAGTGGTTGTAGTCCATGTGTTGGCGTATGAGAGTGTGAGGTTGCACCGTGCCATAAGCATCCACCTCAGGCATATTCATGTCGTCTATAAAGTAGACCAGTCTTCTGCTGCCAGGAGGTCCATAGTTGCGCCCTGCTTTCTTCTCCAGGGGCTTTTCCAGCACATCTGTGTGGGAGAAGAATCAGTACTTTTTCTTTTACTCTCCATTGTTTTACCTTTACGGTTTCTAAAAATGACTCATGCACATGAAACAGCTCAAAAATGATCAAGCACACTTCATTTGAACATGAACACAAGGTCACAAGTGGACGTTTCACTGCCTTAGTGATTCAAGTGCTGCTGTAACAAACCCTAATGCAAACAATAAAAGATGTTTATTACTGTTTTGTTGGCTTTATGAAATGACTAGGAGAGTAGCAGGAAAATTTTAATCTATTGCCTGTTTTTTTATTATTGTGAAGTCAAAACAAGTTTTTAAAGAAATGTTAAATGTTGCCAATGCAGCTACAACTTGACATTCCATCACAGACCAGTTTTCATTTATTAAGCCTCAGCAGAATTTGTGAATTGCTTCTGTAATAATTTAAGCTATGACCAGAGTTAAACTCATTTTAACGAGTATTAAATAAGCTTTTACAATGTTTTTTCCTATAAATAAAAAAAACAAATAGAAGCTAAACTTTCATCCATCCATCAGTTACCTTTAGTCAGGCATAATTTTTATTATATCAGATTATTATTTTTATAATAAAATGCATAAAATTCAACTGAATTTGTGATTATTTTGGCATATCTGTGTGTATCACTAAAATGATGTCCTTTAAACACAAGAAAGGATCTCACTACATTATTTTGGTGTAAATAGAGACTGATTTTTCCTCTCTAAGGAGAGGTGGTGCCCACACATGAGGTTATTTGCATATGACATGCATAATTTTATGAGCGTAACTCATAACTGATAATTAACAATATATTTACAGCCCCATTTCCCTCTACAATAGTTTTAAAAACGTATTTCAAAGGAAGGAAGATGTAAGATTTCTTGTTTATTAAAAACTCATCAAATGGATATGAACATACATATAAATTAGCCTAAAAAAATCTTCGGTAAAGATAGGCTATTATACTGTACAGATAGAGAAAAATATTTTTAGAGCACAATTATTTGGAAAAATATAGAACAAGGCTATTTTAATTGAATGTGCTGCTCGCTTCAGCTTTTGTAGCTTCAGATGCTACAACTTCCTCGACCGCAGATGAGATCAGGGTGCGGAGCGGGACACACATGGCCGATGATCCAGTGATCCATTGGGTGATTAATGGTACTTTCTTTTTACCTTTTTCAACCGGCCGGTCAGCGGACATGCGCGGCTGATGATCCGGTTGTCCATTTGAAGCTTAACGGGACTTTTTTTTAACCTCTTTCAACCGACTGGTCGGACCAGAGCGTGTACCTGATACACATCAGCAAGTTTCACTGTGCTGGCTTTGTAGAGTGAGTTCTCCCGGTTTTAGCATTTGTTTAATACTTTCCAGCTCTATTAAGGCGCTTATGATGAGAGCAAAGGGCAGGTGGGGCCACATGTGCAATTGTTGCGCATTGCGCCAGCGCTACTCTGTCTTTCCATAGTCTGATTAACTTCTGCACTTTATTTTATTTCTTTCCTCATCATCAACATATGAACTTACTGCCTCCTCCTCAACAAGTAGATTAACACAGTTTTAAATTGTGCATTCTTATTTAGTTTTCTTTGTTCTGTACGATTTGTAAAACTGCATCAAAAGCCAGAGACCGATGCAGCCGCCATCAAGCCCATAATTTTGGCCAAACCTGGCCCAAATTTTGGGTCCGGTCGGAAATGTGCATGGGTCAGAAATCACAACTATAGAAAGAATAGCGGTATATAATTACTGTTCATAGACAGCATGTTATTTTAATGGGTTGACAACCAAGGCTACAACTCTATTTCGCATTATAAGATAATGCCATTCAAAAATTCTGGCAAAAACTAGATCTTAAATTTGAAATTGGTTTTCTGTATAGACTGGTTTCCCTCCTGTGTCTTTTATCTGTTGATTATCAGCTGGTTATTTTTTATAAATATTTAATATTTTAATGCTAGTTTTGTTGTTTGTATGATCTGTTTTTTTTTTGTTTGTTTGTTTATTCATTTCATTTCAATTTAAAAACAAAATATCATCAAAAAACAATTAAATTAAAAATACCCATAAAATGAAAGGCAGCAGAAGAAGAATAAGTTTCTTATCATTTCTGCCCCTTTTTAACAACGTCAAATCAAAAAACAAACAATCAATTCAAACAATTTACACAATCAGATCAAACACCTTAACCAATCAGTTATTCGTTATAATTCCCCAATGTTCTCAAATTTAAATATATTTAATCAAAAATACGTTCTTAATTCTTTTCTTAAATACAACTAATGATTTCTCCTTTTTTATATAATTATCCAAACTGTTCCACAAACCAATCCCCTTCGTTATAGTAGACTTACCCTTTAAACTTGTTCTACATCTCTTCTTTACTAAAATATCCGTTCCGAGATTCAGCCGAGATGCAGCTTATTAACCCATTTTAAGACTTGGTTTAAAAATAATAATAATAATAATAATAATAATAATAATAATAAAGTTAAAATGTTTATATCTTAAAATGTAAAACTACTTTGACTTATTTTTTGTCATATCAGTGTAAATTTATGAGCATAAACTAAATGTTAGTGGTAACACAAGTGAGAAATTCAGCATGTTGAGGGATGAATGATAAGGCTGATTTAAATCTAACATACCTTACACATTAATGGCATACACCTGACAAAAGGAGAAAAAAAAATGTTGGCATATACATGTTTTTAATGGGCCTCTTAGAACAGGAAGTTTTGAGTTGTTTTAGAGTACAAACACAGTAAATAATCATTGCCAAACCTTGTGGTAACTAGTTGCAACAGGACTGACTTCTGCAGAAAAAGTAAGTTCATGTTTTATTATCGGGGGATTCTCCACAGAGCATGTATTTCACTTATTGTCTGGATTTCTTCAAAGTACGTTCCAAAACATTTATCCATTTCTTTAGCTGCATTTCTGAGCAAGTTCATGAGGGCGCTAGTGCTGCTCTTCAGCAGTCATTGAGCAAGAGCCAGGGTACACCCTGGACAGGTCGCAAATCCTTTATGGTCCCAAAACCAACAATTGGAATTATTTCCATTAACTATTTCAACTTCAGGGTGCTAACCCAAAGCAAAGTCTTGAAGAAACAAACCGGAATGGTAAAATGACTAGAATTGCATCAAATGGACTGTTCGATCCCAAGTGATAAATATGTTTGTACATAAGAACATGTTCAGGAAAAAAAGCAATTTCTCATTCTATAAAATGGGGTTTCTTTAATAATAAAAATACATAAACCACAAAAAAAAAAGTATTTGTAAAAATACATTTTTTTGTCCTTTCCATTACTGTTCTCGGTTATATTTTAAATTTGCTTTAAATTTCTTGAAGTAAATCTTTATTTTTACAGTCTAAATATTTATTTAGCAAATGTTTGGTGCTAAACATTTTAATAACATAAAATGACAAAACATACTGCAAAGAGTTACAAACAAGTGGAAAACTATGGAAACAAATTCCTGACGTAATAAACTACGTGCAACTTTAAGCCTATAATTAGATACACTTTAATTATCGGTGAATGCATTTGCTATCACAAACTCTAAGCTCAGTTACTGCAACAGTTTAGTTTATACATTTCAGAAAAATATTATTGCCACTGTTTTGACTGTTTACATACTTTGCAACTAGATCCTAAAATCATTGTGATTAGGATGTAAAGCATATTACCATGATTTGTAAAGGACTTCATGACTGGAGATTATAGGACAATGGGCACAAAATGTCTTTTGAAACTGCTTTCTCCATATGTGGACAGCTTGAAACATGAGGAATTTAGATGATGCTGCAACAACAGAGAAAAACTGTGGGAAGGTGTACATGACAAGCCAGCGAGTGTACTAAAACCTGTTGAAGGTGGTATATTGCTGCAAGCAGATGGATGTATAAGTGGGCCATGCAGTGGGCATATACACACGCGAGTGTGTGTGTGCATTCCAAGAACTGAGCTGTGCTATGCTGAGGTGCAGACTTCTGTTTGAATTAGGTCAGGCCTGGGCTGAAGGGCTGAGTGCCATAAGCAGGGGTGGATTTTCAGGATGGGGGTGGAGTTGGAAAACATTCCAAGTCACTTTTCTAGGAAACTGAAAGTTTGCAGGTTACTGCTATGAACAATAAATTTTCCAAATTACTCATCATTTTTTGAAAGTTATTTGTGATGTATTTTTAAGCACGATGACTAAGTTTAAAGGTGACCAGCACGGAATCCACACTCTGGATACCGCAAGACCAAGGAGAGGAGAAGGAGGAAAAACAAGACACTAAATAAGGTGCTATAAGCCTTACCTAAAAAGTTTTGTGGTCTAATAAGTGGATGAAAAGGATTTACAGGCCATCCCGTATTTCCTGTACAGGAAGCAGCAGTGGACACCTCCTACTTTGGAATAAAAGAGGACTTACATCATCTAATCCTCTTTTAGACTGACATCACCACACCAATAAAAGAAGTAAGCTGTTCCTTTAAACTGGTAAACTGTGGTGCCAATAGAAATTTTCTTTCAGGAAAAACATGCACCAAGAAATAATAAAAATAACTGACATTTTGAGACGAGGCGTCTCTGCTGTGATGGGGTTAATATGACAGTAAAGGGGGTAAAAATGGGAGTTAAAACACTCTCAGAGACAGATGAAAAATAGATGAAGTAGGGCAGCTCTCACACTGGGAGACTCATCTGGTCCTTGGCGGTGGCTGTTTCTCTTTGCTGGAGCGACTGTCATAATCTCGACTTTGCTTGATGCTCACATGGCATAGAAACACTGAACTGGAATAGAATCTCTCATTAAAGAGTCAGTCTGCGTCTGAAATCTTTCAGACGCTTCAACATGCAGATCTTCAATGTTTCTACAACTGGACTGGATTTTAGGATTGGCTGAAGAATTTGTAAATCAAGAGTTTGAAGGCAGGAACTTAACAGATGTTCACTGTCACTTAGAAAGATCAAGGTCGAGAGCTTCAGAGCTTTTTGCAAGATATTCCAGGAAACAGGAGTGGCATGGGAGAAGGCCTTTTTGTCTGGGTCAGTTCTCATTGAGGGGATACTGCAGGTAATAATGTCCTGACAGCACACGCTGTAGCTGCACTCACACAGAGACAGGTAGGAGGAGATGTATAAAGGCAACAGACCAAGAAGTGATTTTTTTCATTCAACCTTTATTTAGGCAGGTTAATCCTAAAAATTTAAAGATGAAAATGTACCATTGAGAGAGTCTGCATGAAGTTAATGATGTCCAGTTAACCAATGAATACAGGGTGCAATGGTGCATAGTTACAGCCAGTTATGAATCTTAATGCACATTGATAGGCAGCATCCAGCATCTGCAGGGTGCTTGTAGGAGTGTTCATGAAAATAATGTCACCGTAATCAATGGAGGGAAGGAAAGTCACAGCTACAAGGCATTTCCAAGCATTCAGTTAGAAAGTATCTATTTTTGAAAAAAGACCCAGTTTAACTTTCAGTTTCCTTACTAGATTTTCCACGTGAAGCTTAAAAGAGAGCTGCGAGTCGATCAAGATACCCAAAATATTTATAGGAATCGACAAACTCAATAGGGACACCATTTGAGGATAAAATCAGAGGAAGAACTGCTGGGACCGACTTCCTGTTTGAAAAATAAAAAGAAGCATCCTTTTGGTTTTATCAGCATTTAAGAAAAGTTTGAGACGGAACAAATCTAACTGGATGATGTCAGAGGCGGATTGCTAAGAGTCTTAGCAACTGTTTAAGCTTGGCAATAAACAACTGTCTCATCAGCATATAAACGTAACGATGCACCTGGGATGATCTAACCTACAGTACATACCGGTATGTAGATTGTAAAGAGGGTGGATCCTAAGACTGAGCCTTGTGGTACACTATTGTTGACAAATAACTGGAAGAAATACCATTATGTTGAACAAATTGCCTTTGTTCGGAAAAATAGTGAGAAAACCAACCAATGGTGTGATCTGAGAAACCTATTTCTGAGAGCTTATGACACAACATGTTGTGATCCACAGTGTCAAAAGCTTTGGACAGGTCTAAGAAAAGTGCATCACAATAATCCTTAGCATCCAATGCTTCATCAACGTCATTAAGAACCTTCAGTGAAGCAGTCACTGTGCTGTGTTGTTTCTTGAAACCAGATTGATGGAGAGGTAAGATGTTAAACGAGTCCAAATACCTTTTGATTTGAGATTTGATTTGATCTCTAACCCATCTCAAGAGCACGAAAGTTATGCCTTGACACCCCTCTGTGTGTTCAGTTCTGACAGAATACATCTGATACTACAGCCCTGTATCCAAGTCTAAAACCCACATTAATATGAAATAATTAATGAAAATCTGGTTAAGATTTGCCCATGTTTATTCTGAAAGTTCACTCTAGCAGATTAAATCATAAATTTAAGGATGGCTGTCAAGGGGGATACAAACAGCCAAAGTATGATGTAGGTGAATGTGGGCAATACAATGATGTCCACTGATTAGAGCAAAAAAAAAAATAGTAGAAAAGTCCAGACTAAACAAACAAACAAACAAAAAATAAAAGGTTTGTAAGCTCAATCATCCAGTTAGATAACAAAAAACAACAACAAAAAAAAGTTAAATCATGTCATCTGGACCAGTTTCTTTAAGTGAAAAACATTTCATTCCCCATTCAAAGGACTTCCTCAGTCTATGATCTGCCAACCAGATCTGTCTCATAGGTAGCGTAGCCTTCACTGCTGAGTTTCAAGCCAACCTCCTGTTGGAATCTCAGAAGCAGGTTTTTAACATGTGCAAAACACACCCATCCAAAACAATCAACCATCATGTACAACAATTAAATGTTTTAGGCCAGATGGCCAACTTGCTACTCACAGAAACAGCCTGAGGACAACAAAGACCAAAGTTTAAAGAAACTGGTCCAGTTGACATGATGCAACCTTTTACAGGAACCCTGTAATAACCCTTTATTCTGAACCACTTTGGCCTTGGTTGTCCTCAGGCTATTTCTGTGAGTAGCAAGTTGGCCCTAGGGCCTAAAACATTTGATTGTTGTACATGATTATTGATTGTTTTGCACGTATTAAAGGCATACTTCTGAGATTCCAACAGGACATTGTCTTGAAACACAGCAGTGAAGGCTACCTATGGGGCAGATCTGGTTGACAGGCCACAGACTGAGGAAGTCCTCTGGATGGGGGACGAAATGTTTCTCACTTGAAGAAACTGGTCCAGAAGACATGATTTAACCATTTTTGTTGTTCCAGACTAAACAGTTTTTCATTGTTGGATGAAAGGTCTAATGCCAAAAAAACTACCGTCTGTTTGCTCAAGTAGCTTTTTTATCACATTTCTCAAAGTATACAAAACAGCTAACTTTTCTCTGTTTGCATTCGTACAAATACTAAGGTTTCTGCTGTTTAGTAGAACCCAACTAAGAATTTGTTAGTGTTTTGCACTTCACGGCCACCGTACCCAAGTGTAGGCAGAGGTGGAGAACTCAGAGAAAAGATAATTAAATGACTTTATTAAATAAAACAAGGGGCTGATGTGGCATCAAAACTTATATCATCATCGGGGAGACATTGAGGGAGGCAGAAACATGGATGAACACAGAGACGCTGACTTATATACAGACAGTAACAACTGATGATGATAAACACCTGAGGAAAAGACAATCATATTCAACCTTTATTTAAACAGTTTAGTTCCCACTGAGCCTCAGGGACTCATTTACAAGAGAGACCTGTTACATACAATGGGGGTTTCCAAACTTTTCCATGCCAAGGCCCCCAAACAGCATTAGCTTCTGGCTGAGGCTCTCCTTGCAAACACACAAACAATGCTACAAAATATGTAAAGAAACATCAAACTTTTAGAATGTTTTAACTTTTATTCATTATAGTCAATTAATTATTACAGCTGCTGAGCATAAAAATGCAATTAACTAACATGTTTTAAACACTGTATTATATTCATACTGAAAAAAATTATTTTTTAAAAAACTGTTGACCAGAAGAACAAAACAAAATAAATCTAACCTCTCTCTCAAGCATGTTTATCTGGAAATCACAGATGCAGATTGCCCTAGTGGCAATTTTTATTATTATTATTTTTGTGCTTTTAAAAATTTTCTTCTCTACAGCTTTCTGTACCCCCTTAGCACCCCCTGGCGGCCCCCACTTTGAAAAACACTGATATACAACAAGAATAGATAAGGAAAGGAGAACACCAGGGTGGAGAAAGTTTTAAAAAAAAAAAAGAAAAGAAAAAAAAAAGTCTAATACCATGTCCTGGCCGGGGCACAGTGTAAAAGATGAAAGGAAAAAGAAAAAAAAAAAAGACCTTGCAACATAAACAGCAACATACAAGGACATCATAATACATTTATAAAAAGGAGGTCAATAAAGGCGGTGAGTTGTCCATGGACATTCCAGAAAGTTCCAAAGTTCTGATATGATGGTACAGTGTCCATCAGCAGCACAGTTCTGATAAGGCCACAGATGAGGCAGAGCTTCTTAGTTTACATATCCTCCAGGAGAAATTGGAGATAAGTTGGCCTATCTAAGGCCAGTGGGGAGGCCAAATTAAGATAAACAACAATTGTTTCAGGCAAGCAGACACTACTGAACTGTCTGCTTTCAGTTCTGCGGGAATACTCAATAGTGAATCCACTTACTACTTCTTCAAGATCTCTTGTCCATGAACACTGCCACAAAGTTCCACAGTTCTGCCTGCTCAGCTCTGATACAGGTCCACAGTTAGTTCGCACATAGTCTGAGTGTTGCCAAGCTCGGCACACACATTTTAGACAGCTTAAACAACTGCTGGTATTTCCAGATTTGTCAAACATCTAGATTTCCACCGACTCCAAAAACCAGAATCCAGTTATCATAAATCCAATTACATATTGGAGAAGAGGGCTCTCCTTTATCCTGTAAAGTTTTATCGATTGCGTTGAGAGACCAGCTGACCAGATCCATAATAAATTTTGATTTGGAAGATATGCAAAGAGAGGCTTTGAGTAGGTTCACAGGACAAGAAAGCAAAAAAGCAGGAAGGAGGGAGAAACGGGTGAAAGTGGCCGTCTTCGTCGAGAGCAAAAGAGAAAATGTACAAAGAGAAGGAACAGGTAGGAGCGGCAGGAGGGGATTGGCGAAGGCAAGCATTAGCGTGCCGTTTCCCAATCATTCTCACCAGCATCATAACAGTTTAGCTGAGTTAGGATTATTAGTTCTGACCTTATTTTAATTGGTGAAGGCAGCATTTGCACCCCCTCTCCCAATCATCTTTTATCAACATCATACAGTTGGACTAGGTAAGAGATGCTGGCCTCTCTGTGTTCTGGCCTTGTTTTAATTGGTGATGGCAAAAGTGTGCGCCCCCTCTACCAATTCTTGGCCATCCTTTTGTCCTTGTGTCTTGTTTTTTATCCTGGACATAGCTGGCAGTGCCAGCCCCATTGCTGAATTGCAAATTTTTTACTAAGTAGGAGCATGGATGGCTATCACTGCTGCACGGGTTGTGGGCCCGTGCTCCAAGTGGATGATGGTCATGACCTGTGCCCTGCCTGCCTTGGACATGATCACCTAATGGAGGCCCTGTCAGAGAACCCCTGTATGAACTGCAGCTTTATGCCTCATGCTGTGAGGGCTACTTGACAAAATGCCATCAGCCATTTGGGCGGTGCTTATGCCTGCTGCCACTTCGCCTCTTATAAAGGTAGCTCAACAGTTTTCACCTGGATGCAAGGCATCACAGGCTCGCAGTGACATGGTCAGGTCTTCAGGCCCTAGCTCCATGGAGGGACAAAGATTATTCGTCCAGGGGTGTCCCCATGGGAGTGGTAGTGCATCACAGGGAAGTGGGCACAATAGATGCCAGCTCCACGGGATTTGGCACTGTGTGGCAACGCAGAGTGGTTCAGGGCCGCTGGGGTCAAAGGACTGCTCCAGTCGTATAAATGTGCTGGAGCTGCATGCAGCACATTGACACTCAGGTACTTCCTGCCCCACCTGGAAGAGGGGCATGCTCTCATTCAGCTGGACAACACCTCTATTGTCTACCACATCAACCACTGGCAGGCATTTCATTGTCACCTGGGGTACTCCCCTACCAGGGCGTTGTGTTCTCTGGTCAAGGTGCACTGGCCCATCCTTGGCCAAGGGTCCTCCGCCTTTCTTCCCCTTTTTCAAACTTGGTTGGGGGGACTGATATGGCACCCCAATCTTTAACGTCTTTGGCCGTGGATATGGCCACTGCAAGGCTAGGACAGCAGCTGGCTGGAGTTTCAAGCCCTGTCAGATGCACCATCCTGGGTCCTAGGGCACCCTCTACTCATCAGCAGGATGGAAACAGATGGTGTCTGTTTTCCCAATGGTGTCTGATCACAATGAAGATCCTGTCTGCTGTATAGTACCTATCATCTGGAGTTTCTCCAGTCTCTCCTTGGTAAGGGTCGCTCTCCTTCAGCGCTTACAATTTATGTAGTGGCAATATCATCTGACCACACCAGCATCGATGGCCGTACAGTGGGGAGCCATGATCTAGTCTCTCTTCTCTCCGTGGTGCCCATAGGTTACACCCGCCGACAACTACATGAGCACCAGGTTGGCAGCTGCCCTTGGTTCTCAAAGCTCTGTGCCGCCCTCCGTTTGAACCTCTACGCAGGCGGACCTCAAGTGGTTTTTCATGTAAGACAGCTATTGTTGGCTATGGCCTCAGCGAGAGGATTGGCGAGCTATAGGCTCTCTCGCAGCTCCTCATGCCTCAGATGGGGCCCTGAGGGCTCTGATGTGACCTTGTGTCCAAACACTGCATTTGTACCAAGGTGTTATCTCATTCTAACTGTAACCAACCGTTGAGTCTGTCACATTTTCAGCCTACACCTGGCAAGGGGTCGGTATTATCGTGCCGAATGAGAGCACTGGAGGCATACGTTGCAGCTACTGCCGTTATATGTTCAGACCAGCTGTCTGTGTCTTACAGAGGCCCTACGTTGGGCTATCCTCTTTCCAAACAGCACCTCTCCCACTGGATCGTGGATGTCATCTGCCATGCTTATGCCACGGGGCACGGCCCCTGCTGGTCAGCGTGAAGGCGCAGTCTGCCAGGCGGGTGTCAGCTTCCTGGGATGCCTTGAGATGGATTCCGATGGAAGCAATATGTGCTGCCGCATCATGGATCTTTGGGATGAACCAGTCCAGTAAGCCATCAGGTGCAAAAGAGGAACCCAGACCCAGACCAGTGGTCGTTCCATATGTGGTGGGAGTTTTAGAGACATTGAGACATTTATTTTCTATAC
>JARVGS010000614.1:5608137-5622250 GCA_031762315.1 Hypsolebias antenori
CTAAAATTAGCAAAAAAGGTGCTGAAAAGGCAAAAACAGACATCCGAAATTAGGAAAAGGCTGAAAGGAGCATGCAATGTTGAAATTATTAGAATCAAGCACAAAAGGCAGAAATTAGAAACCAGATTTGCAGGATAAACAACTCAAAAGTAGACAAAAAGCTTAAATAGGCAGAAAGAAGCAGGTAAAAGCTGAACAAGAACTAAACAATGAAAGGTTTTGATGAGCTCCATTCATTTTCAATTAGAAAAACATAGCTGAATAAGCTAAAAATTTCAAAAGTAAAAATTGCACAAATATTGAAGTCAGAAGGAATGTCCTGAATGAGCTGAATGCTTTCATATAGGAATTGTTGAAATAGCATAAACAATGAAGAACGAGTTACGTGCTGAAAAACATACAGAAGAAAAATGCATCTCAGTGGTGTGTATGCTTTATAAATGATCATCCAGTTACATGATCGCCCATTTTTCATGTTGGTGGACAGAGACTGAATGGCCCACAGTTTACTACAATGGCAAAACCCAGTCCATCTCCAGGTTCTCACTTGGTCCTGATGCTTTTGTGCTCCTCACCTCTTTATCCAGCCCACGTATGTCTTTAAAAAAGCGTTTGCAATCCAGCTCCATGCTCTCTACATTGATTTCTCTCCAGAGAGTTGTTCTCCATGCCACCATGCTGGATTCCACCACAGAGATCATATCCCACAGCTCTTTCAGCAGGCCAACCTCACGCCTGATAGGAGGAGGGAAGAGAACAGTCAGTCATCAGAAAAATGACCAAACAAATAAACAGTAGTAAGCCGATGCCCTCCTTCACGGAAGGATTTGAATAGTGAATGTTTGAAATTTTCTAGATGAGTGTTTTTCTGGACTGGAATTGAACAGGGAATGCAAGTAAACAATGATTTTGGTACAAGATATTCAAGTTGGTGGGAGTTACACTGTGGAGAAGAACAGAAGGGGGGTTTATTTTGGGTTATTTTGATTGTCCAAGGCAGTGCAGAGTGATGGATCCTGACGAGTGGAGGGAGCAATTTTATTTATCATTAGAATCAAAATCACCTTTATTGTCATTGCACCGAAGCACAACGAAATTACATTTCAGTACAGCCTGACTGAGAGAAACATAACAAACAGACATGGGGAGATGGAGGTGACTGAGGCCGCTGGCCTCAAGAGATGCAGTTCTTTTTTAAAATAAGGAAAAATAAACACGACGGGGAGTTTTTTTTTTAAAAAAAAAAACTAATCTTGCACTGTTTCCTAGATGGGATACATGGTGAAAGTTGCAAAAAAAAAAAAAGGCCGCAGCACATAAAACAACATACTGATGACATCATAATACATTTATGCATCAGGAGGTTGACGAAGGCAGTGAGTTTTCCGTGGACTCTGCAATAAAGTTCCGTAGTCCTGATAAAGATGGCACAGTGTCTATCAGCTGGCTCAACTCTGACACAGATCCACAGATGTCCTCGGGGGGCGGGGGGCGCAATAGGGGAGGGGGAAAAGCTGAACTTCTCGTTCACATAAACAGCCAGGAGAAGTTTGAGATAGCTGGCCAATTCAAGGCCATGTGGAGAAGCCAAATTCAGATAACACAATTATTTTGGGTCAGGCAGCTTCTGCTTGAATTTCCATGTCTGCTTTTATACAAAGTAGTTCTGTTGGTACCGTATGTCTTAGTGGTGATTCCATATAGCCAAATTTTGAAGTCACACTGCCGGAGCAAGCTTATAGCCTTCTCCAAGGTTGATTCCTTCCCGCCAGTGAGTCCCAGTAGCCCAAGTTGTCTGCGATTCTCAGAAATCACGTCCAGCTTACAGCTCAGCTCATGCAGCATCTGAGTTTGAGAGCTTACTGCTTGGTTCATTCCTTCATACAAAGCAGGCAACCTCACATTGCCAGAATGGCTGCCGCCATCTTCCATATTTGTTGATATGCCAGATACCTGCCAACTCCAAAAAGCAGAAACCCTGTTATCATAAATCCAATTATGTATGTGTCTTCTTCCTCAATACAGACAGACACACCATCTCCCACTGGCCATAGGAATCCATAGTGTATCTAGCTTCGAGTGTCAGTGTATCTAGCTTTGAGTGTCCCTTCAGGGCATGAGGGCTCTCCGTCGCCCTGTCTTCTCATTGAGAAAATTGTATCATTGCGTTGAGAGACCAGCTGACCAGATCCATAATTTGCAATTTGGAGGATATGCAATGACAGGCTCTGATAGGAATCACAAGACAAAGAGCAAAGCAGGAGGGAGGCAGGGAAAAGCATCTGTCCTTATTGAGAGTAAGCAGGATCAGGCACCATGGCGGTGGCCAATGGTGACCTTGGCCAATACGATTAATTTTCAGCAGTGGTGGGCACAGTCCTGATAAATCGTCAATAGCAGAACTAACTTTACCTTTAGCAGATTAATATTTTGCTAACTTTGAGAACCTTTAGCAAACTTAGCTTCCATTAAACTTAAATCCTAGGATAACCAGCAAGTTTGTTAAAAATTTTTTAAAGACAGTTCTCTGCTTTTAAACCATACAGAGACTGGTGATTTACACAGAGCAATGCTACGTTATGAAAAGCTAAACAAAGCTCAATACCACCCGATGCCATCAATACTCTTGTAGAGCTTTTTCCTCTCATATCTACCGGAACAGTCTCTGACTCATGGTGTCAGTTTACAGTCAATAACAGAAACTTTAACAAAGATAAAGCCAAAACAGAACAGGAAAATAACACAGAAAACTATTTTACACACTCAGAAACACTGCACACTTAATTCCTGCCCAGCATGCTTTGCAATGCTCACACTGTTTCTGTGAAATGACCCTCTCACACATTTCATACATTTACTTTAATTCAAATAGATTTATTACTGAGAGAGTATTGATGATGACACAGCAACTTTGTAGTTAGTTCATAAAAGTAGTTAAACACAAAGAGGATCACCAATGTGAGTTAATTAATTTTAGTAAATGACACGAGGGAGAGGTCCAACAGATATTGAATGCATCACTCTGCTTCAGCACAGCAGAGTTCTGTTCCGCCTCTTTGGTTGTGATGGACCAGATTAATTTCTGAAAGCTCACCTCTAAATATGGACATGGACGTTGTGCTTGTGATTTATGAACTGTTTTGAGTTGTGTTCATTTACAACATTGTCGCATAAACAGTCTTACAGAGTTAGAGGAAACAGTGTATCATAAATGTTAGCATGTTAGTGTTAGATTAAAAAAAATCTAACAGTTTAGCGTTAGTGAATCTAATGTTTTAGTCAGCAAATTTGTGTTTGGAAAAGCTATTTTTTTATTTAGCCATGCACACCACTGATTTTCAGAGGCCAACCCAATCATCATAGAAAACTGTACTTTTAAGCATTGGCATCAGAAGCATTTGTAATGTGAGGGGGTCTGAGGGTCCACCATAACTGTTGTGAAATCAATGTTTTTAAGTATTAGAATAACTAGTAACAAGTATAGCTTCCACTAGCTAGCTAGTAGCCAATTTACACACGCACATATTGTGGTGGCCAGTTTGTATTTTGACATGGCAACCCAGTTTTTAAGATTGATGTTTATTCCACCTAGATGCAGCCACAAATTAAAATGAACTTTGGTTCCTCACTTATTTTTCAAGTTATGTTCCCAAATGCAAGAACGGACGGGTAAAGAGATGAACAGAAGGAGGCAGGGTATTTCCAATGAGTTGTGGACTTGTATGTGTTCAGTGAGGCCAGCTAGCTATGTCAGCCATCTTGATAAGCTGACCTTAAAAAGTAAGCGGTTGTAACAAATACATCCAATGAAGCTTTTCACCTGCACTGTTGGAGCTGTTTGTACTCTAAGATGGTGATCTCGAACAGACTTGCAGTCTCCAGCAGGGAGGCCATCACTGCCTCTCGGTCCTTGATCTGCTGGTGGAACTCGTCCAACATCTGGTACGGCCTCCTGCTGTCAAACCTGATACACAGATGAGCGCACACCACCATAACACACATTTAGCACAGAGTCCATGTAAATCATCTTGTGTTAGGGAGGGTAATGACAGGCTCTGGTTCTGCCAAGGCCTATTTGGCTGCAGAGGCTGCAATGCTAACTCCATACTGTGACAATTACCAACGATTTCCATGACATTAATGGGAAAATAATCACCAGATTATTAAGAGACCAATTATACACATAACTAATATGACAATTAGATACCTTGATGAAGCCTCTCTTCCGATGAATTCATTAGCATTATGTTAATATTCAATTTAGCCTTAGAGAATCTCAGGATAACACCTCCATTATCAAGTGAAGAAACAAAAAGAAGTACAAATGAGGCTAGTTGGTGTTAGGTAATGGTGTTATGGCACAAGCTGCAACAAAGTCCATGAGATTCCCTGCCATCTCATTTGCATCACAACCACAACAGAACCTTGTTCTTGAAAGAATAGATTGTAAAATCTTTTAATTGCTTATTTTTGGCCTAAATTGTCTTGGATTTTTAAACATCTCAGAGGTACCTTTAAAGTGTGAATAGTTCATTTTGTCAACATCTAGTGTTACACTTCCATTGTAGATGGTTCCACTTGGACTACCTAGGTTTATGTAGTTTTCTACCCCCTCTTCTAAAAGTTCAAGTAGTTTTTTGTAGTTCTTAGCTACACACCATGTAAAAACCTTCATAAAACAATATTGGTTTTGCATTGCACAGCTATTTACGTAGAAACTTATGGCTAATTGCAAGTGCAAGTAGTTTCAGCAGCAGAACAATGTAGATCATTTACTGCAGACTTGGGCACTTGCTAAAGAAAATTAGATTATTTATTTGGGATAACCCTGTGATGTAATACTGACAGCACCATAAAGTTCTATGAAATAGTTTTCACATGGACACTAGTGCAGGCGGCACTGCGGCTCGGTTGGTAGAGTTGTGGCCTCTCAGCAAGAAGTTTGCTGGGTCAAATCTCAATTGGGGGGATTTCTAGGTGGAGTTTCCATGCTGCATGGTTTTTTTCCAGGTACTCTGGTTTTCTTCCACAGACCAAAAACATGCATGCTAGACTGATTGGTAACTCTAAATTGTCCCAAGATGTGAGTGAGAGAGATAATGGTTGTTTGTCTCACTTGTCTCTCTGTGTCCCTGTGATGGACTGGAGACCTGTCCAGGTTTCCCTGTGATGACTGGAGACCTATCCAAGTGTCACTGTGATAGAGTGGAGTTCTGTCCAGAGTTTCCACTGCCTCTCACACAGTGACTGCTAGATATGGGCACCAGTGACCCCAGTGACCCATAAAGGAAGAAGTAGGTAAAGATAGTGGATGGATGGATGGATGGATGGATGGATGGATGGATGACTGTGAAGGTTTTGTGACTAGAGTTTTTGTGACTTGAGTTGTTTTAAGATGGTCTTGGCCCTGTTCAGACTAGACATTAGCTTGTCTTTCCAGTCACATTCAAACTCCATTTCTCCAATATGATGTTGCTCAAAGAACTAGCTACACCAGGTAGGCCATTTAATTTTTCTGAACTTTTCCACATACACTGAGCTTAGATGGTCAGAGGGGTTTTACCTGAAAGGTCCGTTGTGGTGGAAGTGCTCCCTAAAATCATGCTGTTCAACATCAAACAAAGCACATTTTCGCCGTAGACTGACCACCTCAATGGCCTGCAGCGGCGCCACCTGCTGTTTAGCTGATAATGCCCGTTTTTTCACATTGTTCCACTTTTCTGGCAACTCCTACAAAAAAAAAAAAAAAAAAAAAGATTTGTTCTTAAAAAGTACAAAGTAGAACAAAGCATGGCTGTTGGGTGATAAATAGCTAGAAGGACAAAAAAGTACACAAGAGATAAGTAATGTGAAGACGTAAATTTAAAAATGAAAGAAATGACTGCTTAAGCTGAAATACATCTGCTCTAAAAATCTAAAAGAAGTGAGGAACATCAGTCTTTACCTCTAACTGTTTATAAACCACTTCGGGAAGTTCCTGTTCATACATCTTCAGCAGAGCGATGGTTTGCTGCAGAGGCTCAAACATGATGTCTGTAGTGTCTTGCCTTTCTTTAACAGCCATCAAGTGACCCATGACCTCCATCAGACCACTGTAGTCTCCTTCCTGCACCCGCTGGCTCAGGCCAGTCTCAGTTACAACAATGAATCGGTCCAGATCTGACAGGCTAGAGTAAACCCATTTGACAAAAACATCAACAAACCTAGTTTACATATGTGTATTAAGGGCACAGGATAGCCAGAATCATAGTTAA
This sequence comes from Hypsolebias antenori, assembly GCA_031762315.1. Taxonomy (NCBI): domain Eukaryota; kingdom Metazoa; phylum Chordata; class Actinopteri; order Cyprinodontiformes; family Rivulidae; genus Hypsolebias; species Hypsolebias antenori. Next base: position 5,614,392 of record JARVGS010000614.1, read on the forward strand.
ATGCATTTTTTTTCTTCAGGAAAGGTCAGAATATTGGTGACAAAGTGCTCATCAGTAACATTATACCACTATGTAGAATAGCTGTCAAAGGCAACTGACTCAGAACCTAACAGGGTCCAGATAGATCTGAGACACAAGAATGAATCAAAATCCTAGACTGTTAATGAAATCTGGATGTCCTTTGGCACCTGGAAGTTAAATCAGGAACAGGACCAATATTCTCAAAGTCTGGTTTTAGTAAAGGTTTAATTTGATATTGCCCTTGGTAAAATGAGAATATGCACCTCAGATAATTGCTTTCAGGTGCAACCAAAACAAAATATATCTCAAAATGAGCAGCTAAATAAGTAAGAATGTGCTTTGACTTTTGGTAGAAGTATATTTTATGACAGAGATGAAATATGCACACACACAAAAAAAAAATCTTATTACCGGTAACAACTATGAGGTTTTGATGAAACAAGTGAGAAACTTTACCCCATTTGGAGCTTTAGCATCCATATTGGTCACATATAGAACTGCATTTAAAGTTTTAACCAATTAAAATTGTCAAGACTGTTGAGCTGTTTTTATTCTGCATTTCTGTCTGCTAGTCTCATTTAAAAAGCTGTCAGGGAGTGAGAGACAGATATGTGGTTACAATGGCGACCATATTGAGTCACTGGCAGCAACTTAAATATTTCTTTAAGACTTTTTTTTTTTTTTTTACGATTCTTATACAGTTTTTACATCAAACTGTCAGCATTTTATCAGCTTGATTGTTACAAAACTAAGTCTCAAAGTACTATCAGGCTTCAGAGAAGAAAGCTTTATCTTTGAATTTTAGCCAGTAGGTACATTAGCTTCAAAATTGTCTAGTTTTAAAATATTTTATCTCACAATTAAAGCATGTTTAACTGAGGGTCCATTACATACCTGTTGGTAACAAGATCAGTGAGATGTTGTTTGAACATGAGACTCCACTTTTTGATGATATTGAGTAAAGCACTTTTCATCCTGCTGCCATCCACCCTCATCCACCCATGGAACACATGTACTGCCTGAAGGTCCTGAACCTCCTCGTAGAGCCGCTCGTAACTACAACATCAGGACAAACAAACTGCAGATAAGCAAAAGGATGTTCGTGTGACCATCATATTAAATTCACTCCTGCAAATCAAATCAGAGCATGGTAAAATAAATAAATAAAGAGTACCATATATGGCACATTATATACCTGTTAACAAAATAGTATGCAAAAATACAGCAGTCTATAGCAATGACAGGAACAAGTAAACATTTGTATAAGATTTGACCTTGGTTTGTACAAAGTATCTTGACCTTAGAGCTGTGGTGATGAAAAGTGTATGCAACACTTTCTCTAGTGATGAGACATTTGTGTATGAGGTTTTGTTAAATTATTTAGAACATTTCAAACATTATGTGCAGGACAAAAGAAAGTTTACAGACAAACCAAGACTGTACCATAATACATCCGCCATTGTACGGGAAGAAAAAGAAAAGGTCTCAAATAGATCCTAAATAACCTGAGCAACACACATGGACGTCACTTTAACACCTACCTGTCCATCTGTTCTCTGAAATCATCCAGAGTGGGGGGGCTCTCTTGAACTTCACTGTCAGTGATTGCTTCTATGTCAGGGTTTGTTAAAACATGCCCGTACACAAGGAACCGACGCAAGAACTCTTTCCTGTCGTCCATGTACAGGTAGCTGTAGCGCTCCAGAGAGTTACGAAACTCACAGCACGTCGCCATGACGCTCTTTACGCGTTCCAAGAGGAGGTGACGCATGTCTGCCAGCTCAGCAAGGCCTTCTATATCAGTCTGAGGAGAAGATCAGAAACCATGTAGCATTCTAGTTGGTTGGGACCTACATGTTCTGTACTGAAACAGCTGTACCTGGTAGTGGGGAAAGGAACTGTGCTGGGCCAGTCGTGGCACCAGTGTGGTAATCCTGAACACATTGTTGATGAGGCTCTCCACCATCTCAAAGAAACTGTCTCTAAGCCCAAACTCCAGAGAGGGCATGAACACCAAGTCAGGAACTTTCAAATCCAACTGAGCCTCAAAGAGAGGGGTCATCATCATTCTTTGGTCTTTAAAAGGTGAGAGATATCAGACATGGTATCAATAGTAGAAAATTAGTTCAGTATAGCATATGATAAACAAACTGAGTCCAAATATTAATTATACTAAAAATGTCTATACCTTGAAAGGTCATTGATATTAAAATGTTGACGATAGTGTAGTTACACCGGACTCTGTGAAGTTAAACATATGTTGACTGCCAACCTTTGAGTTTATTAATTTTGTTTGCTGCCTTGCTTTCTGCCACGCAACGCATCTTTCAATAACACTTTACAATAAGTTACACAAAATATGATTAATTCTAGGGAATGTCTCAGGAATGAATCATGAGCTAATGGGAAGTTAACCAGTACTTACTGGGGAACACACAACCAAGCCTTATTAGGGGACTACTGGTTAGCTATGTTGTAAATGAAGAGGAACTAATCAAGAACGAATGGGTAATTATGCTGGAAACTAAAGAGGAATGAATCAGGAGCGCATGGGTAATAAACAAGTACTTACTGGGAACACACAGCCAAGCCTTATTAGGGGACTGATGAGTTATCTTGTAAATGAAGAGGAACTAATCAAGAACTAATGGGTAGTTACCAAGGAAACCAAAGAAGAATGTATCAGGAGCTAATGGGTAGTTAACCAGTACTTACTGGGGAACAAATATCCAAGCCTTATTAGGGGACTACTGGTTTGTTACCACAGAAACAGAGGACAAATTCTCCACGTGGATTCTGAAAAAAACCCTGCACCAGTGAGGTCACAGCTCAAACATACTTAAGATGACAGCAGTACAAGTTTATTAAATCAGTTTTTACCACTGATTAGTGGTAAGAATCCAATAAAACCAGTAATCACCAGGAAACAGGTTTTTGACAAAAATGAGCTGTGACCTCACTGGTGCAGGGTTTATTCAGTATCCAAATGGATAATTTTGCTTCTGTTTCTGTGGTAACAAACCAGTAGTTCCCTAATAAGGTTTGGCTGTGTGTTCCCCAGTAAGTATTGGTTAACTACCCATTAGCTTCTGATTCATTCCTGTTTGGTTTATTGGTAACCATTCATTAGTTCTTGATTAGTTCCTCTTCATTTACATGGTAACTAACCAGTAGATTCCTAATAAGGCTTGGCTCTGTGTTCCCCAGTAGGTGCTGATTAACTACTCATTAGCTCCTGATTCGTTCCTGATTCGTTCCTGAGGCGTTCCCTAGTAGTTAAATCAAATTTTGTGTACCTTATTGTAAAGTGTTACCCATGTTCCTTAAATCCAATGCAAATAAGAATTGTTTTCAAACTTTTGGCAAATTCATTTAATTGTGGTGTGCTATTCTGGTCCTCGAGGGCCACTGTTCTGAACATTTCATTCAATTTAATTTATTTTGTTTATATAGCACCAAATCATAACAGAAGTCATCTCAGGGTACTGTACAGAAACATTCACATACATATAAGGTCAGTTAATAGCTTTAGTTGTGTAAGGAGCCAACAGATTGCTTTGAGTTTTCACTAATAGTTTCCCTTCTCCAAAACACCTGATACAATGATTGAATTCCTGCTTTGTGTTCTGTGAAAACCTGATAATTACTGTACCTATTAATACAAATCAGATGAGTTGGAGCAGAGAAACATCTAAAACATGCAGGATAGTGGCCCTCAAGACTGGACGTCCCTGTTTTAAAAGGGATTGTCTGGTCAACTTTAACCTGATGTTCTGTTGAATATGTATCATTAATCAAGATGTATAACTCTAGATATTAATAATCAGCATTAGCATTGAATAAAAATTTACCTGGCAGCTTATTTAATTTGATTAACTTTAAAAAGCAGTGATCCTTTTACTTGTGTTTTCTTAGCAAACATCTCAGGAAGTACATTAACTGCTAGTTTAAACTGTGGAATTGTTTAACCCCAAAAAGAGGCGGGGCTTCCTGCAAATGCTTGAAATCGTTGCCGTAAACTATAAAATACCTTTGAAATATGATAGTTACATAAATGTACTTGTCCAACAGAAAAATATGTTTTTTTTTTCTTTGTTTAGAAACAAAATTTGTTATAAAATCTGCACCCAAGTTTTTACTTAAATACTTTTGGACCATGAGATACTTCTTAATGATAACGAAAATTGCAGCGATAGAATAAAAGGGATTTAACACAAAAAAAAATTACACATAGCAGCAGTTTGAAAATATTTCATATAATCTTGAACCACATTTCTGTCCATTGAAGCAGGCTGATAAAACATGCCAGCCACAAGTCCACAAGTTTCCAGTCTCCAGCCAACTAGGCTCATACCCAATTTACACAAAATTCCTCTACAGCATGTTGATAAGTAGCTGTCCAACTCAGTGGTGAATGAAAAAGGCCAAGTGGCTCAGAATCTTCTGATATTATTTGGGTTGGCAGCAACATCCTGGCTTTTTGACAAAAGCAGTAATACCCTCTAATCCCAAGACACAAATTACAAATTAATTTGTCGCTTTTTCAGATTTCTCTTGGGTGCATTGTTTATTCATCATAATCCTACCAGTGTTGTCCAAAAAGAACTTGAGTGAACATTCAATGCTGTTGAAGAAGCCATCTATAATCATATTGTCAATATACTCCACGTAGGCCTTCCATTCTGCTGAGGACGGCTCAGCGTTAAACATTGACTGGTTTGTCTAAAACACAAAGAAACAATTTAATAGTATCACCACCTTCAGGACATTTAAAATTACATTAAAATAACACTCTTTGAAAAGATTAACAGTTATTTGTATTTGAAGTGATTTTAGTACGTTAATCTTTCAGAATGTACCTTAAGGAGGAAGTGAATCTTTTCTCCAGAGGAGCGTACCAAACTGTAAAATTTATCAACTCTTTCAGTCCTGTCCTCCAGGCTCAGCAGGGCGTCTTTTTTATTATCTTTCCTATCGAACATGGGGATGACCCAAGACCTCATGCAGCTCTGGATCTCCTCAACATTATCCTTGGTCCTCTGGAGTCGGTTCTCAAGGTCACACACAGAGTCTCGCACTTCCTGGATATACTGCCAAATCCCTGAAAGAAGTGTGAGGCAGAGAAGTCAAAAGCGTTTATAATACTCTAAATCTTTAAATAAGATTAGTAGTTTAGAGGAAGTTTATTCCGTGCTTGACCATCTTTGCATATTTCCGTAATTCAAAACACAAACATTAGATCATTTATGTCTTTGTACAAACCAGGTCTGCCTACCTTTTCTGCTCACTTCATCACTTATTGTTAATTAAAATGCATTGCTTGAGTTTTCAAATAAGCAAAAAATAACATTAAATTATAATCAGAGTGGGAGGAACCTTAAAATTAACAGAAGATGATGGGGTGAAAATACCAACAAATTTCCAGATCCAGAAAGACTAACAGGTGATGGCTTCTTTGGGAGGCTATGTGTGATCCCTGATAGTTGGAACACACTCTTCAGTTTCCTTTTATATATATATATATATATATATATATATATGAAAAAATGAATACAATCATAGTCTGACACTCCACAGCTGTACATACTTTATTTGACAAGGAAGTGTATCAGCCACGACCTGCCTCAGTGTTCTGTCCAGGTCGTCAACTCACCGTGTCCACAGATTTTCCTTCTTCAGTAGTGGACATGCTGACCTGGTTAAGATCCTCAAAGTGCTCTTTCCATTACTAAGCAATATTCCTGTCCATGTCCATAGTTCCCCATCCAAACCAAGAACATTCTGCTTTCCAAACTGTTTAAGAACTTAAAAAGTTCTTAAACAGTTTGACAGAATCTTCTCAGGAACAATCAGCTCCTCTGTGGGTTCTGTGAATTCCTCCCACACAAGTTATTGAATCTGAAACCTTAGAAAATTGTGTTTCTTCCAGTGATTTTCCACCAATCTGCTGCGTCATGGTTCCTTTGGGACAACCAAACTCTTAAGCCCACTTTCTTCAGTTTTACAGCTTTCTTCATTACAGTTGTCCACCAACAGATATGTTTGTTGCCACCACAGTGAGAATAAGCAAGCTTCAGACAACATTTTTCCATTGCTACATTTGCAGTAAAGGCCGTAAACGTGGTTCTTTGTATTACGTGTCACTGACTCCGCTGAGACAAAGGAAAAACTCTACTGAATGTGTGACCTCTAGCTCTCACAAACAGGCCACTAACAAAGCGTACCAATCACTCTATTTGCTCGGGTTTTCTGGGTCTTTCAACCAACCTGCCCTGCCACTGGATCCAGCACACCACCAGGTGGTGATTAGGTAACAGTTCTGCCTCTTCATTTACCTGAAACAAAACCCTATGGTCACTGGTCTGATTTTATAATTACAAAATTAACGACTGAATGGTGGCCCATGGTGGCCTCCATAAGTACACTCATGAATCATGATAGGCTTGAATATGGTAATTGTTTGGTGTTTATATAGTGTTTTTAAAATCCAATGTCTAGCATATAAGTTCAATACAAAATTATTACTTGGTTTTAGATTGAGGAAGTTATCCTTCCTGATCCTTCCCCTCCGGAAAGCTATTGCTTAGAAAATGAAGTTCCTCAGGAGAACAAAAGAATGACAATCCAGGGCCATTCAGAGAATCAAAGAGGGCTAGGTGGTCTGGGATATTGTTTTGGTGCAGAAGCACAAAGGAAACTTTCCTTCCTGCAGCTCAAAATCACAAAAAGATTGTCCTCTCCATCACAAGGAGCACTCTATAACATGCACAGCCTGGTCTTTGTATTTTTACTTCCAGCAAACACCTTTTTTCTTGGTTAACACTGTAAGAGTGTCCAGCTAGTCTTTAGGAGGTTACAGAGTCCAAACAATGAGTGAGAGTGAGCCAAACTAATGTATACTGTATTTAAATTATTTGTGTGGCAGCTCGGTGGAGCAGTTGGTAGAGCTGTCGCCTCTCAGCGAGAAGGCCGCCCTGGTTCAAATCCCGACAGGTCTTTCTGGGTGGAGTTTGCATTTTCTCTCAATATTGCGTGGGTTTTCTCCAGGTACTCTAGTTTCCTCCCACAGACCAAAAACATGCATATTAGGCTGATTGGTAACTCTAAATTGTCCCTAGGTGAGAGTGAGAGAGCGAACGGTTGTTTGTCTTGTTTGTCTGTATGAAACCCTCTTATGGACCAGGTGTCCCTGTGATGGACTGGAGACCTGTCCAGGTGTTGCTGTGATAGACTGAAGACTCGTCCAGGTGTCCCAGGCCTCTCACACAATGACTGTTGGAAATGGGCACCAGTGACCGCCGCAACTCAAAAAGAAAGAAGTGTGTAAAATGATGGATGGCTGGATGAATTTGGTAGCTTACTACACATTACAATCAGTTCCTTTCACTGCAGTGAGGTAACATTAATCACTTTTTAAGCAAAGGTTAAAATATTCTCTGTGACATTGATGGTAAAGACTTTACTTTCAAACTGTGATTTTTTATGCTTGAAGTACCACAAGAAATTGACTCATTATTGGACAGTGTATCTGCTTTGTATGATGGTGTAGACAGGACAGAGAAGACCTATGCATGCCTTAACAAAACTACAACAATTGAGAAAAATCTTCTTCTACACATGCCACAGTTAAAAATGAGGCATTTTTGTTTTAGATGCTGCATTTTTTAAACAAATATTGTGGTAAAGAGATGAAAAAGTGGACAGCAGGATGGAGTGGATGGAGAAAAGTTTCAGGAGTGATTTGCAACAAAAGAATGGCAACAAAGGTCAAAGGGAAAGTTTACAAGACAGTGGTGAGACCAGCTATGTTGTATGGTCTGGAGACAGAGACATGGACA
>JARVGS010000614.1:5627729-5637738 GCA_031762315.1 Hypsolebias antenori
AATTCAGCTTTAACTTGTTGTTAAGTTGTTGTTAGCTGAACTTTTAGCCCAGAGGAAATGAACGTGCTGAGGCAGCACGCATGCGCATTAGGTGAAGGTACAAAATTCACAGCGCCATCTAATGACCCGGCATGAGCCTCGAGGACTCATTTACAAGAGAGACCTGGTTTCAACAAAGAATGATGACAACAGCAACAATAGACTGGCCTTTGACAATCAACAATAGACAATCATAAGAGAGGCATACAGTTTTTTTTAAACAAGTTAAGAAAAGATGTCAAAGTAGCAAAGCAGATAGACCATAAGGCAAATGTGGAAAACTACAACCAGGAACATGTCAGCATTGGTTTTTGCCAGGATTCCATCAGATTCTTAATTAGAGAGGTCAAAATCGAGAGCTTCAGATCTTTTTGTAAGATATTCCATGAAGCAGGGGCGGAGTAGGAGAATACAGCACCTCAGACTGAAGAAGTCTTTTTCGGATGAAAGATAAAAAGTTTCTACAATTTTTATTTATTTATTTAATTTTGAGTGTCCAGGGGACCAGACTTAAGTTTTTTTTTAGATTTTTCTTCCTGGATTATTGAGCTTGCATCAGGATATTATTCTCATCAGTTAAAGATGAACAATATAAAGTTTTAGCTTTACAAGGTGCTTTTTTTGTATGTTAGCAGGTTATCTGTCCAGAATAAGTAAAATTCTTCAATGTTAGTGGAGCGCCATTTTCTTTCTAGCTTTCTAGATGTCTGTTTTAAAGTACGTAACTCAGAATTGAACCAAGGAGCTAATCCCCTCTGATTGATTACTTTCTTTTTAAGCGGAGCAGCTTTATCAAGTGAAGTTTGCCAAGTAGTTGTAAAATTATCAACTAGGTAATCAAAGTCACTGCTTTCTGATGTATTATTCTGCAAGACAGAGGAAAATGATGGAAGAGAATCTTAAAATTTTGTTAATGTTTTAGAGCTGGTTGAGATCTCAATATTTTTAAAATATTGAGAATTTTTTTGTGATAAGAGACTATATCGCTATATACGTCCTTGACTTACGAACGGGTTCCGGACCTAAGGACCGTTCGTACCTCGATTTTGCCGTAACTCGGAGCGCTGGCCACATGGCGCCGTAAGTCCGGATTTTCGGCCGTAACTCGAAACTGAAACCACATGGCAGCCGTGACGTCTTTTTAAACACATTTTTTTCCAATGTAAAACACTTAGAACGTACTTGGAACACCTTTTTAATGTGTTTCCAAGCAGTTAGCTAACAAAATACCCTCAAATAAATAGAAAAAAAACATAAAATGCTCCATAAAAAAGACAATGTTAGGTGTGATGACGTCACTGGGGGCGGCGCCGTAAGTCCGAGTTGCCGTAGATCGGGGGAGCCGTAACGCGGGGACAACCTGTATATATATACATTTACAAATAGTCGCTAAATGCTTAAAAAAAACTGGTCAAGACCCACATCAAAACAACCATCAACATCAACGAGAACCCTCACCAGTAAGTATTCCACGAGAATCAATAATCAATCAACAGAAGTCGCCATCTCCTCTGTGGTCCACACTGCTTTCACCAACCTGGAGAAGAGGGACTCCTACATCCGTAAGGTCTTTGTGGACTTCATGTCTGCCTTCAATACTGTACCATGATCCCCCAAACCCTGATGGACAAACTACTCGCACTAGGACTAACCCCCTCCATTGCAACTGGGTCCTAAACTTCTTAACAACCAGACCACCATCTGTGAGGATCCACAGCTTCTCCTCCTCCACCATAACCCTCAGTACTGGCTCCCCTCAGGGATGTGTGCTGAGCCCCCTCCTGTTCACTCTGCTCACATATGATTGTGCACCTACCCATCCAGGCTGTCATATTGTAAAGTTTGCAGATGATGCAGCAGTAGTTGGATGCATCACAAACAATAATGATGCCATATAGTGGCCAAGCCTATACAAGCGGGGCCCCCTGCCGCTGGTTCATTAGTGGCTCTTGGCTGGGTGATCGGGTGTGTGACGCCCCACCCTGGTGGCTGCCTGCCAGGGCCTGGGTGCCCTGGCTCTGTTGCGGTGTGTTATGACCTTGGGGCTCGGTGTCCATGGCCGGATCTACTCTGGGTGGGCGGGTTGCTGGCGGGGCCTGGGGGCTCGTTGTTGCAGCCTCCTGGGATTTCAGCATTGTGGTTGCTAGGGATCGCCCGGGGCTTCCCTCTGCTTCTCTCTCGGGGGGGTGCAGTTGTCCCTGTCGGGACACTCCCTGGGCTCCGGGCTTGGGGGCCGCTGTGTGTCTGTGGCTCTGGTCCTGCCTGTGTTACCATTGTGTCCTGTGGGGCAGGTTTGTGGGTTCCCACATCCACTGTTGAACGTTCTTATGGAGAAATCTTATAGTGACAAGCTGCTCACACAAGTGTTTAGATTCAGGTGTTATCAGATACACACTCAATTGGGTTGTGGTGGTCACTAAAAACATCTTGTATTTTCATGTTCCATATAAAATGTTTTCTAATGTTATAAGTATTATACTGTATATGTTGTTTTGTTGTGGTTTCTTGGTTTTGTCTTTTTTTTTCTTCAATGATGTTGATTTGGGTTTTCTTTATACCTCTCTCTCCTCTACTGTCACCTTCTTTCTCTTTTACCCCGTCTCTCACATTTCTAGCTTTATTTTGTTCTTTGTCTTTTCATCCCCGTGTCCATTTCATCTTAAACAAACCCAAAGCAAAGTCTAATCAAGTTTATTTATATATCAAGTGGAGCATTGAGGCCAGCCATAATGCTCTGCTTGTGAAAGTAAATCTGTTGGGGATCACCTCGACACTCAGACAATAATTCTGAGTGCCACAATGCCGAACAGGACAAGAGGGGAAAAAAACAATGTGAAGGAGATGGTCATGGACTTCAGAAAGAACAAACAGGGTTCAATTCAGGCAAAAGCAGGGGAAGCATTTAATGCACTTTGATAGCGCTTCATCTCTGATATTCAGCACCCTCAGCCGTGCACATCCACCAACCGTTAATAATAATAATCAGTGGTAAGCAGTCAGAGCTTAATTAAAAATGTCAGTTTTTTTCCCGGGTTCAGACCTGTAATTACTGTTAAGTTGTTGGATCGGGTGGGGTTCGGAGATGATGGCTATGGGCTGGGGCAGGGTCATTTTGTTTTTTTTTTCCCTCTGGCTCTCACTCGAGGTGGCTGCTTGCCTTTCTGCTCGCGTTTTTTTTCTTCCTTCCCCTGCTTCACTCGCTGTGTGTCTGAAGTGCCTGGTACACATCTCCCGATGTAAATTAAGATTATGGATCTGGTATCCTGGACGTTCAACGTTATCAAAAATATTTTTTTCAACAAAACGGCAATGTCCTGGAGAACCTGCGTGTCCAGCTGTGACGCACGCTGTGGGGTACATTATGGACCCATGGGGAGTGTAGCAGATGACGTGTCTCTCAGTCCTGTCTCAGGAGGACGCTGAAGGCGTTTACATGTTTGGATTTATGATAGCAGGGACTCTGCTTTTTGGCATTGGCAGGTCTCTTTTATTGACTATTGAAGAAGACATCAGCAGCAATTTCGGCCATGACAAAGCTTCTGAGTCAGTATGAAGGCTTGGTTTATGCTGTGAGTACTCAAAATCAGCTGATTTACTAGCTAAACTGTAAGGTGGAGGTGACTTAAGAAAATCAACAATCAAAGCTTTTCTGAATCTGACTCCCCATTGGCCTCAGAGATGGGCCGACCATCAAATTTCTCCTGGGACATGGGTAACCAGGGACAAAAGCTTCATCTATCATGTATGACAAATTAAGTACCTTGAATCCTTGTTTCATATATACACAAACATATACACAGTATAGACACACACACACAGAGACAAACAGATTGATGGATGGAAGGATGGATGGACAGACAGATGGGTAGATTGACAGATGGATGGACAGACAGAAACACAGATGGACGGACGAGTTGATAGATGATAGATGAATAGATAGATGCCATCTCATACATCTCGGGGCCAAAATGGGTTAGAGGTAGGGCAGCCGACTTGAGACTGGAAAGTAGCCATTCCCACATGTTGGGGTGTCTCTGAGTAAGACATCCAATCCCTGGATGCTTACATAGCTGCTCACTGTTACACCTGGGTGCATCCCAGGTGCAATGGGTTAAATACAGAGAACTAATTTTGACTTTGTATGGGAACATACAATAATGACAATCTCAGACTTCCCTTCCCTAGATGAATAAATACATAGATAGAAAGACAGACAGACAGATAACTGAAACAAATAGAACATCCTTCAGATTAAGGTACAACCTGTGGGCTGAAGTTGACTGAGATCAGTTGAGAGTCCAAGTCTCTGTCGATTAACGGCAAACTGAGGTTGTGCTGTAAACTCTCGTCCACTGTCTCTGTCCATGTCTTAAACAAGCTTTCAGAGTATCTGGAATACCAAACACAAAGCAGAAAATCTGCAATCACAGTCCAACTAAAGCTATTCTCATAAACACACACACACACTCACAAAACAATTTGCACTATCAACATAGTTTTATATTCTCATTAAAAAGGCTCACATTTTTATTTCACAGGGCCACAGGCACAAAAACTGCTCACACTGTGGAAATTAACATAAGCAAGAAAACAAGCTGCTAAAAGGCGTATGATTGAGCCATTTTCCCAGTCCTCTGAGAGCGCAAACAGAATGAGAGGCGTGATTTGCTTGTCCCTGTCTAACGAACAATAAGGGCAGAGGGAACAGAGTGAAGGAGTGTACAACGGAGGCGTGGGGGGGTAATACGAGGATAAATGCTGATTCATCTCCAGGAGGCGGTAAACAGACAAGATGTCAGGGTTCTGTACAGCTATATCAATCTGTAAATAGCAACATTTATGATTAGAACTCTGTGTGCTCCTTATTGGATTTCTACTGTGAGCTTCATTTCCTGACGGTGGCACCGCAGACGCAGAGGCAATCAAACGCCTCGGTCACGGCCATAAATCACGCCGCATTTTGTCTGTGGGGGTAATAAGTGAGGACGCGTGCCCTGCTCCTAAATAGAATATGTATAATAGGTGTGACATTCATTGGAGGCAAGTGAGACGATTATTACTGAGTAAGAAAAGCTCTGATTTCTGATGGGAGTAAATTGGAGTAGAGTTGTTCATCATCCCCTTACTGTGGTTGGAGGGATGCAAAGTGACACAGTACCAGTAGGACTGGGAAGCTTTAAAATATAGGTGCCTGTCTGGGATGAAATGAGCCTAGGCATATATTAATATGAATAGTATCAAAGAGTTAGTTTTTATTTACAAAAAAAATATAGACTAATTATTTAAATTCACTCCATTTATTTGTTTTATTGCTCTCTTGCTTTGCAGATCAAACGGTCATTTTTACTTTGCGTAAAAGGTACAACCTTTGAAGAAAAAATATGCCAACATTTCAGCCATCTTTGTTGAAAAAAATGACGTTTTTCTTGGACAAATAAAGTAATTAGATACCGGTAATTGTAATTTGCAGCTCCATGTCTTAAAAAGAAAATCATATTTGGATTTAAGACAACTGAAAACATGAAAGCACACAAAAAATTATTCTTTGAAGGAATGAACATCTCCCGCCACCGAGAAAACACAAGTTTCAATTGTCCCCGTCGTAAAGCAGAGAGGAAACTGGAAATATCCTACATCTGTCTGTCCGTCCATGTGAGATACCAACTTCTATTTGGTGTGTAGTTATATCTAGGTTTACAAAATGGTCCTTTATCAAAATTAGGTTGCTAAGTCAAAATCCAAAATGGCCATCACCACATATAAATGTAAACCAGCCACCCCAGTCATTTCAGGAAACTATGCTTTCTAGTTTTCCATCCATCCTTTTTACTGATGGACATGGGAACCATGTATTCCAGTCATATATACATGATACATATCCCATATCCCAGTCAGGATACTGAAGAAACAGAAGCACCACTGATAGCAACTTCACTTTGCATCAGATTATGAAGACATGCAGGGAGCAGCAACTAAATTTACACGTTGCCTTTATCGACTTCATTAAAGGTTTTGTCTGTAAATCATGAGCTCCTTCTAAAATACTTGGAAAGATGTGTACAACAAACTGGATTATTGAGCATGAACTTTGATGTTAGGAACCACTTTGGTCATGGCTGCCTCAGAGCAGTTGATGGGGGAGAGGGCGGACTCCTGAAACCATCTTATTACCATTAAATTGGTTGGTCCACAATGTGAGTGTGCTGCTTGTGGGACTGAGTTTGTTGTGGCTCCTCAGACTGATGAAGTCCTCTGGATGAAGGCCAAAACGTTTAAACAAAAAAGAAACCGTTCAGAGGACCTGACAGCTTTGTTGTATTCAACCCTCTAAACACTCAGGGCAATGTATTTTAATTACATGTTCTCTATTGAAAACTTTTAATAATTTTTCCCCCTCATGATTTTTCACAAATTCCCTCTGACTGCAAAGCGTCCATAAAGCAAAATCCTGAAAATATAAAACATGTAAAATACTAAAAACAAGAAAATATCAAAGCGACAATGTTCTTTCTTTTACTGTTTTACTTTGTCTTGATTTGACCAGTTTTATAACGTTTTATTTGATTTCAATTCCTTTTTGTTGAATTATCGTTTGTACTCTATACGTTGTTTGTCTAAAACAGGTCTCTTGTAAATGAGTCCTCATGACTCAGTGAGACTAACCTGGATAAATAAAGGTTGAATGAATGAAAAAATGATGGAGGGAGACCAGGCTGTAGCGCCTGCAGGTAAGGGGCGTTTACCTTCGGGACAAATTGAGGTCGCCGATTGGTCAGTTGCTAACATGCCTGTTGGATTGATTGACAGGTGGTGTTGAGGATCTGACTCATGCAAAAAACAGGAGAGCTGCCAGTGGGGGCGGAGCCAGCCCTGGATGTAGGCGGGGCGGCCCTGGTCCAGTGGTAGCAGTGTTTTGTTTTTATGTTTTTAATAAAAAAAAAATTTCTTTTTAAAAACCAGGGAGTGCTGGCCCTGCGGCCCTGCTTCAGACCGGTCCACCGTGAAATGTCTCATTTGAATAATTTTATAGACTGACAGAGACTGGATCATTTTTAATAAATCAGGTTTTGTAAAACCCTTTAACTAAAAGTTTTTTTTCCTTTCATAACGATAAATAATAAACGTCAAGTAGTATTTATTTAATGTTTCTTATTATTTTTGCAGTCTAATATGGGGAAGTCTTCTTCCATCCCTGTTCTTTCACCACCTTCCTGTTCTTTTATTCACCAACACAGATCTGATGACACACGGTGTAACAGCAGAGGTGAGATCGTATCTACACTCACATGTCCAACAGTTGCATCATCTCCTCATACTTCTGGATGACCCCGATTCCACCTGCAGACTCCAGACAGCTGCATGAAGAAGAGGAAAAGTTACAACCAGTGCAAAGTTTTTAACACTTTTCACACAGGAAAACCACAAAAAACATCTAATCTCTTTCTGAAACTGTGTTGATGAACTTGAGAGGGGAGACTCACGGGTAGGAGAGGTGTCTGAGTTTGGAGAAGGGAGTCTGGATGCGCTGCTGCAGCTCACGGGCCCATTTCAGCCCCCCAGCTATGACAGGCATGTTCTTATTGACCGGTGCTGAGCCTGAGCAGGTCACGGCAGAGAGTCACACAAGTCTGACACATCAATTTAACTAAACACTTGTTTTAATTCTTGCACCATGTGTTTGCTCTTCCCACCATTTTCACAGCTCTGAAAACTTTGACATGTATCTTTAAGTTCACAATTTCTTGTTTTAACTACAAAATGTTTTGCTCCTTTTTGATTTGTTCTAACTTGAGAATCCAATCATCACTTACAATATCCCACATTTTAGTTTTAAAAAGGAACTCTGTCTGACAGGAGCTTCTTGATGATAACATTTATACTTAAACTTTGGCTTGTATTCAAGTCAATGATGAGAAGAAAAACGTGAAGGGGGCTGAGTTTCCTGTCAATCAAACTGAGAACACATGATGTGAAGTGCAAATAATCACCGTTCTTGCTGTAGTTACCTGTCTGTCAGGAACAAAAATCATTGCATTTAAGCCATTTTCTCTCTGTTGCTGGAGGACTTGCATGCTTTTTGTACAATATTTTAGCATTTAACATGTTTTATCTACATGATCCTAAACAAACTACAGTAATGTTCAGACTATTAAGTGCATCTGAATATAAGATGTGCCAACTAAATTTAAAAAGAAAAAAAATAAGTAAATCTAAAGGCTGCACTTGTTTATAAGCCACAGGTGTCCATGTTGTAACATGAGATATTTACACAGAAAGATTTTTTTAACTTTTAGTTAAATACTTATCAGTAACATACACATAATACGCACAATGATGTTTTTTTTTGACCAGTACATTTAACACGGTTGCCTACATTTTTTTCATATACAGTAGCCTACCAGGAAAAATCATTGATCACTACCTTCATCTTCCTCCTGTGCACTTAAACTAATAACGTCTTCTTCAGTGTCAGAACTGAACAGCCTCAGAAAAACGTCATCACACACGTCCTCAGTCTCTTTCGATGTCGCTCTCAACGGGACTTTTGTCTCGAGGCAAATTCGCATTTTAATTTGATTTACAATTCACACTTATTTCGAGTGGCTGCAAACGCTTTGTTGTGTACAACAAGGGACTCCCGCAGGGAGGGAAGGTGAGAACGGGGAGGGGGTGGGGGAAGTTCTCCCCCGTCCATAGTGGACTGTGACCACTGTGGTCCACTGTGACCTGTTAGTTAATTTCATTGGTCAGTTTTGTTTTTTACCTTTATACAGGTAGTCTTGTTGAGTCATGAGGACCCACCCCCTACAGAGACATGTATTGGACAGCTATGTGAGCGTCCGGGTGTGAGGAGGCTAAATGTTTTGGTGGCATGAAGCTTGTTAGTCCAACTAAAACAAAACAAACAAACAAAAAAAAAATAGCTGCAGCATTGTATAAGCCACAATGTTCAAAGCCTGTGAAAAAAGTAGCGGCTTATAGTCCGGATATTATGGTACTCTTTGTCCCAGGGTCTGGTCACCTTGTCCTCAAGGTGCAGCATAAAAATAAGTGGTCCTAATTAAACTAACAGGCCTGTAGGAAAGTTTAACTGAATGTTGTTTGTCTTTGGTTAGAAAAACATCCCAAAGTTTAGGATAAAACTGCACTTTTGATTAGACAGAAGGTATTTAAAGTCAGCAAAAATCCAAAGCTCTCGTCTTTTAATTAAGTTTTTAAATTAAAAACACTCAAAGTTCAATTCCTTCAACACTTTTTTATAACGTCCTTAAGGCTTCATATTAAATCTCACTGTTCACTGAGCCTAAACATATTTCCTTCCTCCTCAGCCGTTTTTATGACAGGAAAGAAGACCCCGTTCACACTCAGGTGTAAAGGGATAGTTCACCAAATGCAGAGGAGCCATATTTTCTCAAACAATTTCAAATAAATTAAAAACTAAAAGGGCAAATCTCACCCAGCTCATCTACAGCTCCCAGATGTTTGTTGAAGAGGACTTTACAGTGGTTCAGTTCTTGGTCAAAGATGGACCAAAGCAAAGCGAATCTGCTTTGAGCATCTGAGGCGACCAGTGGACGCTCCAGCAGGCTGCCAAACATCTCTACAACCTGCAAACAAGTCCGAGTATGTCTTTAATCGTCTTTAATTATTCTTTGATGTACAATGGAAAGACTTCCAAGACCTTGAAGGTGTGCTCCAGCCCGGAGGCGTCATCAAATGCCTGACAGAAGACAGCTCCCAGTCGCCACTCGGCATCTTCCACCTTCAGCTTAAACTCCCTCACATCTTCTTCAAACTCCTGCAGGGCAAAGAGCTCATCAGACCTGACAAAGAAGACGCCACACGACAGGGAGAGCGAACCAAAGCCAGCATGCAATGTTGGTCTTCACATCTCACTGATTCAAAATGTTTCAGCTGTGAACTCAGACTGTTAAGAAAAGTAAATTACTTATCCAGACCAACTGCAACA